>JARPMJ010002279.1:0-123366 GCA_033366665.1 Phoxinus dragarum
AAAAAAAAAATTGTTAAACATACGCACAGAGTGTTACATAAAATGGTGTGTGCTTAGAAAGAATTCGTCCACACGCCGCTCAAAAAAAAAAATCCTGAGCGCAAGTCCACCGTCTAGCACTAGGCAGGCTTTTTGTGTTAAATTCTATTTCCTGTCGCTGCGCAGGCTTTTTTATTGTACATGACAGCCTAATAACCCTTTTCTTTAAAGGCTTAGGTTATGTCCCGTTGACCGGTCCGTCTCATTACGATTAAAAGCAGTATCAATAAAGTCAAAAATGTGATGTGCAGTCAAGTTCGAGTGTATGCGCTGTTTAAACGAGTGTTCTCACGATACACATGTTGTGATTCGCGGAGTTTTGACAAGTTTTATAGTCTTGATATTGTTTCTTATTCAATAGTGGTGACTGAAAAAACTCAGCACCCCCTGAAACCTCTTCCCGCACCTTTGTAACTTCAGTCGGTGGCTGTTGGGCCCCAGCTTTTGAATTGTGTTGGTTAAAATAAAATACTCTTCAGAACAGGTTCATCATTTGTAAATGTGTCTCCTAAATCAGAAATTGAAAACCAAAAAAAAAAAGAAGACAATTTTAACCTGACTAAAACTTGACTAAAATACCTTAACCCTTTAGAACCTGAAGCTAAAATGGGTGTTTTTCACATATTTAGATTTTTTGACTGTAACATCTTCATGTACAAGGTGTCATCTTTTTCAGAAAAAGATTAGCTTTCAACAAATTACAGTTATTGACCATTATTGTGTGTGGTGAGTTTGTAAATAGAATTTAAATAGACACAAATTTAAAAAACGAGAATTTTCCGATTTTTATTGTGAAAAAAAAAAAAAAAAAAAAATCACGAACGAAAAAAACTAACACTATCAAGTTAAAAAATGAAGTATAATACAACTGTACAAGTCTTTTTTGTGACATTGGGTTGCAGAGTTTTAATTTAGGACACTTTTTTTCATACACGCACACATACAAATGCGTTCATTCATATTAGGCACGCACACATACACATGCACACACACTACATGAAAAGATACGTGAAAAAGTAACGGCCATCCGCCTCCCAAGTTTCATTAAAAATCATCCCAATCTCCTTGTTGTGGCAAAAATTCAATAAACAAACATCACTGCGTAAGAGACACTCAAAGAGTCAAATTATAAAAAGAGGTGAACGGTAAAGAAAAAGAGGCTTTTAGGTGAACGTCGGGAGCTGGCTCGCATATCTGAAGAGCCGACTCTATTTTTACAAATTTGCCCAATGCCCAAAGCACTGCAGACGTGTCCATCTGTTGAGCTCCAAAGCCCTCACCATGTTAGCCCCACTGTCAGTAGTCATGCAGGTCATGTTCGCTTCTTTCAGTCCCCAACATTCAAGCGCTTCCCTAAGGCCTTGTCCTATGAGCTCTCCCGTGTGGTCTTGCGGGAAGTATGTTGTTTCTAGACAGGCACTGCACAACTTCCAGTCATCAATGAAATGAATTGTCAGACTTAAATACGGCTCTGAAGTGCGGCTAGACCATAAATCAGCTGTTGTGGCAAAAAAATTGACTTTTTGAACGTTGTGTTCCATCTTGTTGCGGCATTCTGAATACAGCCGTGGAATGGCCGTGGCAGAAAAATATTTGCGGCTGGGAATCTCGTAACGCGGATCTACAACTTTGAGCAGTCTTTTGAAGCCCTCGTTTTCCACAGTTTTTATGGGGATCATATCCTTGGCCAGGTAAAATGTCACTGCATCAGTTACATCTTTCCAGCTCTTACTTGTCCTGTCATACGGAGTTCCCTTCTCAAATACCTCCTTCGTTAGAATTGTTTGTTTTAGCCTTGTAACGCTAGCCTCTGGCTGCCGCGTGGATGTACTTGATGCACTCGCGCGGGGTCCCTTCACAATTTGACTGTCAGCATATTCTTTAGGGTGTTTTCTTTTGAGGTGGTTAAATAGATTTGTTGTGTTGCCATCCGACGTCCGAATCTTATCATTGCAACATTTGCAAATAACTGTTGTTTGCGCCGTGTCTGTTATAGAAAATCCAAACCATTTCCATATTACCGATGTTGAATTTTTTTTTGGGATCAACTCCTCTGTGTTTTCATCCATCGTCCCAGCGTTGCTAAATCTCACGAGCAAGTTTATGATCCAGTGTTTTGATTAACGCGCCGACATCTAGCGCGCCTCGCATCACATGTTATTACGTAGTTGAAAAGCCATAGATCTGCATCTGATAGAACGTGCATTGTAGCACGATACAACGATATATTTCCGAAAAAGTTAATCGTGGAGACATTTTAATCGTTCACGATCAAATATCGTCATATCGCACACCCCTATGAGAGACACACATGTGACATTCTTTGAATCATCTATATTTTACTAAAGATCAATGAATATCATAAAATCGCCACCACAACTCCTCCCTTTTTATCATTCTCTGATAAATGATTAATCAAACATAATAATAATAATAATGGTAATAATAAATGCAAGTTCAAGTCATTACATCATAAAAATCACTCTCCTTGAACCTGTGGAGAAAAAGTTTAGAAAAAAGAAGCATAAGGCTGTTTTTGTGGGGGAAAGCCCCATAATTATTTAGCAAGCAAGTAAACATGAAAAAAAGTCAGGAAAATGTGCCATCAAAGAAAAAAAAAAGTTTGCAAACAGGTAATGTATAAATAAATGTCTCTTAGCATCTACTGATAAAACTGTATAGGCAACTCTATTGATATCAGATAGAGCCAACTAGAGCGCTGCATAATAAGTAGCCACGCTGTAGGGCTGGGCGATATGGACCAAAAGTCATATCCCGATATATTTAGGCTGAATATCGATATATGATATACATCCCGATATTTTTATGCAAAGTGAGAGCAAATGTTCAGTCAAAGTCAAAGCCAAATATAAACTTCACTGTATAAATTATACATTGATTCTTATTAAAATTCTCTGTCAATAGCAGTGTGTGATGTCCTCTGAGTTTTGTTGTTTTTATTAACATTAAATGGATAGTTCTCCCCAAATGTTTAATTGTCATCATTTACTCTCTCAAGTTGTTTTAAACCTGAATAAGTTTCTTTCTTCTGTTGAAGTTATTTGGAAGAATGTGGGTAACCAAACAGTTGATGTTCCCCAGTGACTTCTATATTTATTTCCTATGGAGGTCAATGGGGACCAGCAAATGTCTGGTTACCCACATTCTTCCAAATAACTTATTTTGTGTTCAGCACAAGAAATAAATTAATACAGGTTTGGGAACAACATTAGAGTGAGTAAAGAATGACAAAATGTTTATTTTTGGGTGAACAATCCCTTAAAGGACAAGCGGCATCATGTTTACTATTAGGGCTACTGTCTCTTTAAGACCTGAAAGCAATGCGTCTAATATACACGCATAATATGACACGCAGATTTCTCTCAATTTTCTCGGTTTGCTTTAAGTTTAGACATAACCAACTTTGTTTATGTAAACCTTGAGTGTATTTGACAGTATTAGCTCAAAAAGACTCGAAAGATAACTTAGTCCAGTATCCAGGCGCTGTTAGACAGGCTTTTAGTGCATGTGCGCGTCGGCTGTTTGCACTCAGATAAGCGCATTAGAACAGCGCTTCAGCAGCGAATGACATGTTTAACCGGCAAGGCTTTAAAGCACATGCAAATAATGAACTTTTGAGAACTGCAGTGTCCTGTTCCTCTGCGTAAACATTTAATGTGAGTATTTGTCGCGTTGTACACTGGGCTGTTGAGACGCAGACTGCTACAAAAGCACACAGCAGCTTGCAGCAAGGATCACAGCGCAACTTTGAACTATATCGATGCGATATGGTCTAATTCCATATCCCATTTAAAAATATATCAATATATGTTGTATATCGATCAGCCCTACCACGCTGTTCCCTTGGAGGGCGGGGGGCATTAACAAAAGAAACAAAAGCCGACTTATCCAGTATGGAAATACACACAGACAATGACACGCCCCTATTGCGAGCTAGAATCTCACAAAACAAGCCGATTTCAACTTCATAATGTACACTTTTAAATATACCAATACTGATATCTAAAACATGGAGAGGCTTCTTCATGATCTCAACTAACAGATTCTGCAAAAAAGCGAAAATCACCAGTTTTGAAAAAAAACGCTTCTTTCTCATTTTGCTCGAAAGTTGTGCTGCCGACTTGTGTCCCTACTTTCCGTGATGGGTCACATATGTTAACTGCTCATTTCCAATGTTCGCTTTTTTATATTAACTCTAAAAGTATAATATTTAAGGTTTAAATAAGATTTAAACTTCACCTTTTCCTGTAGCTTTTATATAATTTTACATGGCTTCTTAAAACGTTTCAAATGTTCATTATTTTGTTTAAGCTTGCCTTACCAGGCCTGATAACAGAAAGACGGGCAGAGTACCAATCCCTTCCTCCACTCAGCAGTCTCTCTTACTATACACAAATAATCTTTTCAACAGCCTCCTAAGACTGAAACTTAAATAATCATAGTCATTATGCTATGAGCATTTCTAAGGTTATTTTTAGTTTGAATACTTGTATAAATTCTCAATTCACCTAACCTTTGTTATCCAGACTCTACAAAAACTGTCTTTATCTTTAGTCACCACCATGTCTAATGATCTTCAGGAGTTAAAACCATCTTATAGACATTTTAGTTCAAAATCAACACTTCTATAATTTTCCTTGCCCATAAGGCAACCAACATCATGTTCCTGATATAAATTAATACGTTTTGTTACTGTCTCCCCAACAAATAATGACAATCACCTCATGGTCTCAGCTGGCTCTTGAAAGCACATTTCCCATTAGCTCTTTATCTATAATTTCCAATCAGGGTGTTGTACCCTGGCATAGTTGCAGACTTGCCACAATTGAAAACAAGCCATACAGTGAATTGCGGGGGGGTTTTTTTCTGTTGAGTGATATAGAGGAACTCACATTTTCTGGGTCAGACCGCCGTAACTCCTCACAGCGCATCTCACCTCTCAATGCTCTGCTGACCCCAGTGGCCTCCAGTAATCAGAGCTCAACTCTCATACCTTTCTCACATAACACCTCCATCCGGAGATGCCCAGTGTTATTGCGTGACCTCCCTGCCTTAGGTATAGTCCCCTGGCCAGGAAGATCTTCCCCGTTGTTGGGTAGGCCACTCGTACACACTTGGACCCGCTCTTTCCCATCACACAATCAGTTTTCTTCAACAAAACTCCGTTTTCTGGAGCTTAGGAAAGGCACATTCAAGAGTCACCTCCATCTGGACTGTCTAATAGCGTTAAGGGAGACCAAATAACAACAGTATTTAATCACTCAAATCTGTTAGACCTGTCCGAATCAACAAAATCTCAGTGAACTTTATTCACATCCGTCTATTCAGTGTACATCTATAGCCATGGTCATAGGTCCTGTGTCATGGTGAAGGCTAAGATCAGACAAAGACGTTACTGGTCCTAAAATAGTACAAAAATGTCTTCTCAATTCAGGTCTACATTATTATTTTAAAGACTTCTTTAAAGTCATTCAGTTTTACAATCTAAAATATTGAAGTACAAATTGCCCTCTGAATGGCAATGATTTCCTTTAACATGATTTCTTTTAATATCTGTGTCTATAATTTTCAGCTGAAACACTGTGCTTTACTATAAATAGCTTGTCGTCATGACAGGCTAAGATAACAGCCTTCTGACATTGAATGAGAGAGACTCTGAGGCCTTCAGGATTGGTATACTGTCTCTCATACTAAACATTCTCAACTTTATCTACTTTACCTTTTAACTCTAACCCAGCTTAAGGCACCTTTGCTAGAAATTACATACGTTTTCAATATTAAAATAATTTTAAAATAATAGTTGTCTTTTACCCATACATCAGGGGAATTTAGACATTACAAATTTCCACTCAGATTTGGACTGTCATACTGGCAGTTTCAGTCAAGTCCCAAGCTTATCTTTTGAAACCAAAACATCAGCTTCTAGTTCCTTCATGGTCAACACTACCAAGCTGTTTGTTTAATCAGATCCCTTTCTACACATTTTTGCATTTAGCAACTGTTAAACCCAGTGCTACTGCTTCTGCTTATTTGATCTTAAATACAAATAGTTATTCTATTTCTCAATAATGTTTCATTATAACATCTAAATTTTAGTTGTTTTTCTCAATTACCATAATTACCATATCTGACTCCCATATTTTCTCTTCTAGGGGTTTACCAATCTGCAATTAGGATCT
Source organism: Phoxinus dragarum (assembly GCA_033366665.1). NCBI lineage: Eukaryota > Metazoa > Chordata > Actinopteri > Cypriniformes > Leuciscidae > Phoxinus > Phoxinus dragarum. Next base: position 6,240 of record JARPMJ010002279.1, read on the forward strand.
TCCAAAACATTTTTTTAAGCGTTTCATTAAAAGACAATCATCTTTTTTAGTTACCAGTATTTTACAAATATTTTTCTTATCTGTAATTTTCCATTTACTGTTACTTTAGTTCTTTTCCTTTTTAAAAAGGATTTACTTACGACTTAAATCTTTCAACTTTCTTTTCTCTTCTCATTCTTCTTACAACTTCCATCTATCAACTTTCTTTTCTCTTTCAATCTTCTTACGACTTCCATCTATCAACTTTCTTTTCTCTTCTCATTTACTAGCACTTTTCCATCTATCAACTTTCTTTTCTCTTTTAATCTTCTTACGACTTCCATCTATAAACTTTCTTTTCTCTTCTCATTTACTTGCAATTTTCCATCTATCAACTTTCTTTTCTCTTTCAATCTTCTTACGACTTCCGTCTATAAACTTTCTTTTCTCTTCTCATTTACTTGCACTTTTCCATCTATCAACTTTCTTTTCTCTTTCAATCTTCTTACAACTTCCATCTATCAACTTTCTTTTCTCTTCTCATTTACTTGCACTTTTCCATCTATCAACTTTCTTTTCTCTTTCAATCTTCTTACAACTTCCATCTATCAACTTTCTTTTCTCTTTCAATCTTCTTACGACTTCCATCTATCAACTTTCTTTTCTCTTTCAATCTTCTTACGACTTCCATCTATCAACTTTTTTTTCTCTTCTCATTTACTTGCACTTTTCACTTTCACATTCCATCAACTTTCTTTTACACCTTCTGAGTGGGCATTTACAGTTACTGCTAAATGACCGAATTAAAACACTCTCTGTCCCCTTGCCTATAGTTCGGTCACCGTGAGCTTTCAAACAGCTCCAACTTACTGCACACTCTTGAAGCCGTGTGTCCCAATCAGGAATGCAAACAAAGCTGATAAGCAGTTCTCTGTGTTCTTTTACAGTCCACCAGTGGCGGATTCAATCAATGGCCAAATCATAATCTTCATCATTATTATTGGCAGAACATTCATTTTCATAAACTGCACGGAAATGCATACATTTTTCTAACAAAGTTTCTTTTTAACCTTTGTCACACTTGTCCAGGGAAATTATCCCCGACCCATAATTAGGTTCAAAAGATAATGGTTGTCAAACCAAAAATAAACATAATTTCACTCTTTATTTTACCACTAAAATATAGAATTGTTCCCCATTTTGCTTAATGAAACATTCATTATCTTTATATCATGATAATCCCTGTTAATCATACTCAATACCTTATTATTATTATTTTTAATCCGAAACTCACTTTTCATACCATTTCTTAATCTGACTTCAGAATCAGAAATCAGAAATGTTATTTTCATAACATACATTTTCAGTTGTTTTCTTCTCAAATTGGTTAGTCTGCAGATTCAACAAGTATTACTGTCTCAGTCCCACTTATCTCTACTGTTTTTACAGAAACCAAAAACCCTTTACAAAAACCCTTTTATCAGTTATATTCAATCTTACTATATGGAAATACATTCTACTTGCGACTCCGTTCTCTTTTATCTGCTTCAAGCCAACAACTCATTGTCTTTTCACATTTTTACACACGTTGAACGCAGACACAACAACTTTTGTTTCTCACTGCTCTGTTCAACTGATTCCCGCACCATCTTTAATCTTGTGGCGCTCAATATCATACATTTCTGCCCTTAATTTAATCTCATTTGACAAAACACCGGTGTACCAAATTTCGCAAGCTTGCTTTTGAGACATCCCCATACTGGCTGTTTTCTGTTCTCTGTGGATTTCTCTTCAATGCACGTTTTCCTGATCTGTTAGGCGTCCCACACAGACCCGATTTTTCTTTTTAACCCAAATCGGTCGGGTTGCACTTAGTGCCCTCCTAATTATGGTTCACCAAAAATCTGTTATGATTGTTTTGGTTCCCCCTAATAAGCCTTAGCACCCAAAAATAACTTGCTCCGTGGTGGAACAATTATTTTTCAGGCTACCTATCTGTTTGAAATTTCTTGATCTGTCACAGTTCTCAATTAATCCCAGATTATTTATCTGTTTGAAATTTCTTGATCTAGATATAGGTCTCAATTAATCTCAGATTACGTACCACAGAAACAGCCCTCAGCCAATATGGTTCAATTTCACTCTTCCCCCAATTAAACCGAATTTAAATGACCCTTACCAGAGTTGTTGGTTTCTTGCCACTTGCGGGTTCTTTAGATCCCAGTGGTCGACCCTCCCGGGCCTTGACATCGGTCGGCCTCTCTCTCTCAAGTTTACGAGGTAGAGCTGGAACTTACTCAGTCCAGGTGGCCAAACACCGTCCGATCTCAGGTCCAGGAGGCACGTCCAAGGAATCCCAATTCTGACACCAAATTGTTGTGGCAAAAATTCATCAAACAAACATCACTGCGTAAGAGACACTCAGAGTCAAATTATAAAATTAGAAGTATTTATTCTTGCAAGAATAGGAGTAGTCTAATACACCGTTGTTACCCTGTGCAGAAGAGTGACACACCCCCAGACAGACTGAACCACCTTTTATCCTAGCTCTTCCAAGGAAGCCATAACACTAGTTTAGATTCGTCACTAGTTGGCCCGCTAAGCCCCCCTTCACCAAATGGCCTTCTGACATCTAGGTAAGAGGTCCTTGTTCGTCTGTTCTCTGGAGTGTCTCCCCCTTCTGCCTCCCCTGGTACATAAACAGAATCTTCTCTCACTACAAGTGAGAGACACACATGTGACATTCTTTGAATCATCTATATTTTACTAAAGATCAATGAATATCATAAAATCGCCACCACACCCTCTTCTGCTGTCTACTACTTCTTTCACAAATATTATTTATATACGTATTTGTTTGTGTCTTTTATTATTTTATGCAATCCAAAACACTCTAACCCGCCGCGCTTCATATCTCTCGGTTCAAATCCTTTCTTCCCGCTCTGCCAGAAAGCCCGCTGTCATTTGCTGACGGAAAGCATGAAATTACCGTAATAAGCCGTATATTGCCGAAAAGCGCATGTTGTCTGCTGTCAGGGGCAATTTGAATGGTTTTGATAGTGCAAACGGTTGAAGAGTTACAGTACAATGAATACAGCTTGCTGACCTGTGTCGGCGACTACACATTTGGTTCTAAAGGGTTAAAGGGGTCATATAATGATACACGCACTTTTACAAGTTGATTGCACTGAAATGTGTGTTGGCAGTGCCTGTACACAACCATCATAAAATGATAAAAATCCATCCAGTGGGGGTTTTTTTCTCCTTATATGTTTTACCCTGTCTCAAATTGAGCTGTTCGATTGTGTGATGTCACAAAATCGACGCCCCTCCCACGATTGTTGATTGACAGCAGCGTTTCAACACAGACCCGCCCTCGCTCGTGAGCGAGCTGTCAATCATAGTCCGCCCGTCATTGTTGATATACGCTGGAGCACTGTCTATGAGCAGAATGGCGTCTAAGCGATTGTGGTGTTCTGTTCTCGGGCGCAATAAGGAACACAGCAGTCATTTTAATGTTCCTAAATCAGAACCACTGAAGACGCAGTGGCTGAGTTTTGCTTTAGAAGTGAATATTCCCCACGATCAACACGAATGTTTTTTGTTTGCACGCTAATCATTTTTCACCAGACTGCTTTACAAACGAAGGTCAGTATAAAGCTGGTTTTGCTAAGAAGCTGCTCCTGAATAAAAGAATCGGTAACATTACAGACTATTTGTGTTTCTGCTGAACCTCCAGAAGAAGTGAGAAGTTATTAACCTTTATATTAATCTTTGCAAATCGCTAGCAGCACGCTTCACGATGAATGCGGCTAATGTTTACAATAAGTGTACATTGTGGCTTGTTTTCTATGTACGACGTTCTCAATATAATTCATAATCCCACGTTTATAATGAAACGCATTATGGTGTTATTAAAAAATGTGTACACAGGTGTTAAAGTTAACGTGGTAATACTACACTAAGCTTACTTTTGTGTATATGCTTTATAACGGTGTCTGTTACTGATTCAGAAGTAATGTAAAAAAACAACAACAGTTATTACTGCATGAACATGAATGGTAACAATACCTACAAAATACTGTTTACATCCTGCAAATGCATATGATTCAAGACTATAAATACTCTAATTGATGGTTTTCAATATTACAGCGGAAATAAGTTATGTAATCTGATCACTTATTTGCTTTTGTATAGGCAAGCACATCTGAAGACGTGCTTGCCTATACTGCAGGGGCGGGGTGAGCAAAGCTCATTATCATTTAAAGACACATGCACTTAAACGGAGTGCTGAAAACAGAGCTGTTTTTGACCAGGTAAAATTAGTGTTTTCTTACAATACTAATGAGAATTTTTAATTAAAGTATATTACAAACTTTCAATTTAGACCCTAAAGAATCATATTAGCTTGTACAAAAATGGCATTATATGACCCCTTTAAGTTCTCTTTTGACTAAAACTAGACTAACAAAAAAAGATATGTGAATGAATAAATATGACTAAAACTAACAAGAACATTTGGCACAAGACTAAGGGCCAATCCCAATTCTACCCCTTACCCCTTCACTTACCCCTTCCCCTCTGTTTTGCGTGTGCACGTGAAGGGGTAGGGCTGTCTCGATTCTCTTTTGGTTGGAGGGGAAGGGCTAAGGGGAAGGGCCAGATAGCCCTTCAAACGAAGATTTTTCGGGACCACACTTCAAACGAAGGGGTATGAGAAATATCACTGCATACACCGGCTACAGACGCAAAATGGCTGCCCAAGCAAAAAAGGAGACCCATAAATGTAAGAATTGTTGGCTTTAATAAGTATTTTAACGACAAATAATGATTTGCTTTATGTTACATTCAATCTTGTGTTCATATTTACGGTCAGTTCCTTCAAAGAAACGTTTGTAAAAAAATGTCCTCTCCCCCGAACAAGGCACACAAGCTATTGGTGCGTTCAAGTCATCTCGTAAAGATCGTATTTATGAGTTGAACGCACATGAACGCCACACAATGTCGTATTTCCCACAGTTTCACACAGTAAATAAATAAATAGGTCAAAATAGGACAAGGTCTGTACCTCCAACGTGTTAATACAACACCACAGAAAGTACCGGTACAAGTCCTGTGCATCTTGGAAGTTTGTGATAAACATCGGCGCATCTCCTGTGACGTAGGCGGCGACGTATAATGACGTGTAACGGTGTAGTAGTGGTGTCCCATTTCTTAGGGGAATATTTTCACCCCTATGCCTTGCCACTCTGTTTCAAGGGTCAAGGGGAAGGGGAAGGCGAAGGGTTAAGGGTAGACGAAGGGGAAAGGGGTAGAATTGGGATTGGGCCTAAGACTAAATTATAAATAGGTGACCAAATTAACACTATGTGGAGGTGATGAGCTTTGATTTCTGTTTTCTGTAGAGTTTCCAGTCTCTCTCAGCTCCTCCTGAATCTACAGACGTAAATGACAATCTCTTCAGTTCTCTCTCCTTCTTTGATGGCGTGAGAGAATCTGTCCGTCAGCTGAGAGACAAACTGGAGGATTTCTGCAAAGAGGAGCTGAAGAAGATCTCTGACAGAGGTAAAGTCCTGGAGATTCTGCTCTCAGAAATAATCCTCCATCATCTCAGACCATGTAGAATAATTTTCTCTTGACATGATAATCACACTCTTCATGTTTGTTGATTTCCACAGTCAATGTCACCAACATTGTTCCCAGGACCAGGAACGACTTCCTACAATGTAAGTCACTAAGAAAACAAATAGAAAACTCATTGAGTGTGTTCATGTTCTTCCTGGAGAAGGTGAAAGAAAACATGATATAGATAGAAGAGTTTTAGAGGTGATGCGTTTATGACCTCAAGGCTAGATTATTGTAATGCTCTACTGGGTGGTTGCCCTGCACGCTTAATAAACAAACTACAGCTAGTTCAAAACGCAGCAGCTCGAGTTCTTACCAGAACCAGGACGTATGACCATATTAGCCCCTGTTCTGTCAACACTGCATTGGCTGACTATTAAACATCGTATTAATTCAAAAATATTGCTGATTACTTACAAAGCACTAAATGGTTTAGCTCCGCAGTACTTGAGCGAGCTCTTAACGCATTATAGTCCTTCACGTCTATTGCGATCTCAAAATTCCGGCCAGTTAATAATACCTAGAATATCAAAATCGACTGCTGGCGGTAGATCCTTTTCCTATTTAGCACCAAAACTTTGGAAAAGTCTTCCTACCATTGTCCGGGAAGCAGACACACTCTGTCAGTTCAAATCTAGACTAAAAACACATCTCTTCGGCCTAGCATTCACATAACACATTATAGACTTCTATAACTCAATAGATATAGATTAGGTCAGCCGGAACTGGGAACACTTCCCTTAAATCCTGATGTACTTGTACATCATAACAAGAATGGCATCTACGCTAATTTTAGTGTCTTTGTTTATCCCGAGGTTTTCCCGCAGCCTGCCGGATCCAGGCCGTATCCAGATCTGACGAAGGACCTTCGCCTGGACCCGATGACAACGCAGTGCTGAAGTGCCAACTAGCCTCTCCCTATGGAGGATCCCTTTACCACTCTACAGATAAAGCGTTGTCGGGATAATTTTGGTTTCGCGTATCTATCCCGAAGTGATAAAATTCTGTTTAAAAATTTTAAGGCCAGACAAGTAGTTTGTTTAGGCTTGGTTTGTAGGGAATTACAAACCTGCACACATATATTCAAACGCACATAACTATAGAATTAATTCTTGATGCGCACGTGAGCTTCATCAGTGTTTATCACAGGTTCGCGTTTAAAGTCTGTGTAGAGAGAACGGTGTCGTCTTAGCAGCCCCTAATTTAATAACGAATGATCCTTGCGAGGGAAGTGAATCAATCAAAATAATTTTAGCTGGAAAATATCTTTATTCAAGAACAATTTATAGAAAGCCAAAACAATCTCTGTTACCTTAAATTATCCGTTTATCACTGTAAAGCTGATTTGAAACCATCTGCATTGTTAAAAGCGCTATATAAATGAAGATGACTTGACTTGACTTGAGAAAGGAAGCGTTTCATTAGATTTTGAAGAAATATATAGCTGAGTATCGTCGGCATAACAGTGAAAGCTAATTCCATGTTTCCTAATGATATCTCCTAATGGTAGCATGTACAGAGTGAACAGCAGCGGTCCTAATACTGAGCCTTGTGGTACGCCATACTGAACTTGTGATCGATAAGACATCTCTTCATTTACTGCTACAAACTGATAACGGTCAGATAAGTATGATTTAAACCATGCTAGTGCAATTCCACTAATGCCAATATAATGTTTGAGTCTATTTAAAAGAATGTTGTGGTCAATGGTGTCAAATGCAGCACTAAGATCAAGTAACACCAATAGAGAGACACAACCACGATCGGATGATAAGAGCAAATCATTTAAATCTAAATCCTAAATCCGGACTGATAATCCTCGCAGATATCATTTCTTTCTAGAAAGGAACACAGTTGTGAGGATACTGCTTTTTCTAATATCTTTGACAGAAAATGCAGATTAGAGATCGGCCTGTAATTGACTAATTCTGCATTTTTTTAACAAGCGGTTTAATCATAGCTAGCTTAAAGGTTTTTGGTACGTATCCTAGAGACAAAAATTAATTAATGATATTAACCCCTTTATTGATTGAAATTAAATTAAGCCCCCTCCTTTTTTTTATTAGACATGAAAATGCACATTCCGAACTTAAATGGTTGTAATTCAAGAATGCTTTGGAATATAGATGTTTTTAAGAAGACACTTGGCAGATTTTTGTAGAAGTGAAATAAACAGAAAAAAAGTTATAGAAGTTTGAGTTTATGAAAATGTACAACGTTTTTACGGCTCCTCTGTAATTTATTTTGATCTAGTCACCAAATCAGTCACCAAATATGTAAACTAGAGATTGTAAGCTTTCAAATTATATATAGTTTTTCAAGATTAGTTTAGGTTTAGTATAGGATATTACTGTTTTAAATATGTAATGGCTGTGGGTAACCCCAATATAAGGGGGTTAAGAAGAGGATCTATGGCCTCTGGAAGCATCTCTTTCAGTAGCTTAGTCGGTATAGAGTCTACCATACATGTTGTCGATTTAGATGAATTAACGAGTTTAGAAAAGTCTTCCTCTCCTATTAGAATAAATTAATTGGAATTTTTTTTTCAGGGAGACTATAATCCACTCCCTGATGCGATACTGTATAAGACGGTTGCATAGTTATAATTTTGTCCCTGATATTATCGATCTTATAAGTGAAGAAGTTCATAAAGTCATTACTGCTGTGTTGCTTGAAAACTTCTGGGTTTGAAGCTTTCTTTTTCGTTAGTTTAGCTACTGTTTCAAATAAATACCTAGGATTATGTTTATTTTCTTCTAATAGGGTTGAAAAATAAGCAGTTCTAGCAGCTTTTAAAGCCTCTCTGTAAGCAATCGAGCTCTCCTTCCATGAAATCCGAAACACCTCTAGTTTTGTTTTCTTCCAGTTGCGCTCCATTTTTCTGGCTGCTCTCTTAAGGGCCTGAGTGTGCTCGTTGTGCCACGGCGTTGGACTATGTTCTTTAATCTTCTTTAAGCGCTGCGGAGCAACTGTGTCTAAAGTGCTGGAAAAGAGAGAGTTAAAAGTTTCTGTTGCAATATCAAGTTCTTCTAAGCTATCCGGGATGCTGAGATGATGAAACTGATTAGGAAGATTATTGATAAAGCAATCTTTAGTGGCAGAAGTGATCGGTCTAACATATTTATAACACGGAGTCGGCTTTGCAGCCTTGGCTAAATGTAATTTACACGAGACTAGATTGTGATCTGAGATGTCATCGCTCTGCTGCAGTATTTCAACGGCATCAACATCTATTCCATGTGATAGTATTAGATCTAGAGTATGATTACGACAATGAGTTGGTCCTGACACGTGTTGTCTAACTCCAATTGAGTTTACAATGTCTTTAAATGCCAATCCCAATGCATCTTTTTCATTATCTATGTGTATATTAAAATCACCAACAATTAGTACTTTATCTGCAGCCAATACTAATTCTGATAGAAAGTCAGCAAATTCTTTGATAAAGTCTGTATGGTGCCCTGTATACAGTAGCCAGCACAAATCTCAAATGTGATTTATCGTTTACACTATATATTTTTAAATTAAGGACCAACACTTCAAAATAATTATATTTTAAACTTCTTAGTAATTCTGAAAATATTACTATAAATTACAGCAACACCTCCTCCTTTGCGTGTCAGACGAGGTTCGTGTTTATAACCGTAATCTTGGGGGGTGGACTCATTTAAAGCAATGTAATTGTTTGGTTTTAGCCAGATTTCTGTCAAACACAGCACATCTAGGTTATGGTCTGTAATCATTTCATTAACAATAAGTGCTTTTGATGTGAGAGATCGAATATTCAGCAACCCAAGCTTTATCATTTGTTCATCTGTATCATATCTGTTTTTTTATTTGTTGAACATCAATTAAATTTTTACCCTTTTTTGTATTTCCTAATTCGAGGAACAGACACTTTCACCTAGATATCATCATATATAGAGACTGAGTCTCTATGTGATGGGATTTATCTGACCTGGGTGATGTTAGACAGCTAGCAGACGGTCGGTTAAGCCAGTCTGTCTGCTTCCTGACCTTAAAGTATATAAGAAAGTACTTAGTACTACACAATGTAACAACAAGTACTTAAATATTTTAGGCTACTAAGGTCGGGAAAAGCCTGCAGTCAACCTGGTCTCATTGTTAATACGTAGGTAATAATACGTAATTTTCAAAGATAGAAAACTTTGGATAGATGCTGAAACGTATAATGGACGTATCTGCTACATTTAAACAACATTTTAACATTATTACGATTTTTTTTTACCCTACTCCCAAACATAAACATACCCATTTTATAATATAAAAATGATATGTAAAAATATATTTTGAGCCACTAATCCTACTCCTAAACTAACCCGTAACCATTTCTTAAAACTACGTAACGTTAGGCTGCAAATTATGAAGAAAAACATAACAGACAGAAAAGTGTAATCATAATAATTTATTTATTACGAAAATGTCAGAACCGGTACCAAAAGTCGTTCACATGATGATGTTTTGCAGTTGCAGTCGCAGTCCTATCTGGCATTGTATAATAGTTTTGTATGAGGTACAGATAATAATTTCAATTGTTAATCCATGAAAATGTTAATCCGGCTTCGCTCTGTGAAGGCGCTCGCGCTTCTCCATTTCAAATGTAGTAGTACCATAGACAGTATATGACACAGTGACCCCATAGGTTTCAACGGAGAAAAGTGAAGTAAATTAGAAGCACTCACTTCCTGATGGCTAGGCGAACTGCGCCGGCTCAAACTGAGCTTGACGTTGTAGATGTGACGTGAGCCTGTCTGACTGACAGCTGTCAGTCTTCTAGTAGCTGTGCCGAGAGAAATCTGAATCATTACCTTCCGGATCTCGCAGAGACGGAGAGCGTGAGCATTAGTTGTCCATGAGCTAGCAGCAGGAGCAACTTTATCACTCTCTATGGGCATCTCCCTTGACTTTATGCCTCCACACCCCCCTGATTGCTTGAGGGCTTCTCCGCCGGTCTATACGCTAATTTCTCGACTGTGCAACAGAGAGTCGAGTGGTTATGACGCAACCGTTATTTTTACAAAAACTACTTCTACGGGGCCATAACGTAAGATACTAGGTAATGGAGCCTTTTAGTTAATATAATATATATAATATAATGGCCCCTCCTTGAACTGCCACCTTAACGTGGTGGAGGGGTTTGAGTACCCGAATGACCCTAGGAGCTATGTTGTCCGGGGCTATATGCCCCTGGTAGGGTCTCCCAAGGCAAACAGGTCCTAGGCGACGGGTCAGACTAAGAGTGGTTCAAAAAAGACCCTTTATGAAGAAAAATCAATCAAGGACCGTGACGTCGCCCGGTATGGCGCAGCCGGGGCCCCACCCTGGAGCCAGGCCCGGGGTTGGGGCTCGTATGCGAGCGCCTGGTGGCCGGGCCTCCCCCCACGGGGTCCGGCCGGGCTCAGCCCGAAGGAGCGACGTGGGGCCGCCTTCCCGTGGGCTCACCACCTGCAGGAGGGGCCATAAGGGGCCGGTGCTGAGAGGATCGGGCGGCAGTCGAAGGCGGGGGCCTCGACAACCCGATCCCTGGACACGGAAACCAGCTCTAGGGACGTGGAACGTCACCTCGCTGGCAGGGAAGGAGCCTGAGATTGTGCGTGAGGTTGAGAGGTTCCAACTAGAGATAGTTGGTATCCCCTCTACGCACGGCTTGGGCTCTGGAACCACACTCCTTGAGAGAGGATGGACTTTTCACCACTCTGGAGTTGCCCATGGTGAGAGGCGGCGAGCTGGTGTGGGTTTGCTTATAGCCCCCCAGCTGAGCCCCCATGTGTTGGAGTTTACCCCGGTGAACGAGAGGGTCGTTTCCCTGCGCCTACGGGTCGGGGATAGGTCTCTCACTGTCGTGTGTGCCTACGGGCCAAACGGCAGTGCAGAGTACCCGGCCTTCTTGGAGTCTCTGGGAGGGGTGCTGGAAAGTGCTCCGACTGGAGACTCCGTCGTTCTACTGGGGGACTTTAACGCCCACGTGGGCAACGACAGTGACACCTGGAGGGGCGTGATTGGGATGAACGGCCCCCCTGATCTGAACCCGAGCGGTGTTCAGTTATTGGACTTCTGTGCTAGTTACAGTTTGTCCATAACGAACACCATGTTCAAGCATAAGGGTGTCCATCAGTACACGTGGCACCAGGACACCCTAGGCCGTAGGTCGATGATCGACTTTGTGGTCGTTTCATCTGACCTGTGGCCGTATGTCTTGGACACTCGGGTAAAGAGAGGGGCGGAGCTGTCAATTGATCACCACCTGGTGGTGAGTTGGATCTGATGGCGGAGGAGGAAGCTGGACAGACTCGGCAGACCCAAGCGTACTGTAAGGGTCTGCTGGGAACGTTTGGCCGAGTCAGAGAGATCTTCAACTCCCACCTCCGGCGGAGCTTCGACCGGATCCCGAGGGAGGCTGGAGATATTGAGTCCGAGTGGACGATGTTCTCCACCTCCATTGTCGAAGCGGCCGCTCGGAGCTGTGGTCGTAAGGTCTCCGGTGCCTGTCGAGGCGGCAATCCCCGAACCCGGTGGTGGACACCGGAAGTAAGGGATGCCGTCAAGCTGAAGAAGGAGTCCTATCGGGCCTGGTTGGCTTGTGGGACTCCTGAGGCAGCTGACGGGTACCGGCAGGCCAAGCGAACTGCAGCCCGGGTGGTTGTGGAGGCAAAAACTCGGGCCTGGGAGGAGTTGGGTGAGGCCATGGAAAAGGACTATCGGCTGGCCTCGAAGAGATTCTGGCAAACCGTCCGGCGACTCAGGAGAGGGAAGCAGTGTCCTACCAACGCTGTCTACAGTGAAGGTGGGCAGCTGTTGACCTCAATTGGGGATGTCGTTGGACGGTAGAAGGAATACTTCGAGGATCTCCTCAATCCCGCCGTCACGTCTTCCATTGAGGAAGCGATGAAACTTACACTCATTGGTGGGCACGCACAGCTGATGATGGCACCAGTTGTCGGTGCGACGGTAGGATGAAGGCCGAGGCGGGAGATAGTCGGTTCGGCCACATTCACCAGTAACAGCGGATTATCAGTGAATCCCAGTTGTCTCCGACGAAAGTTTATAAAACTATCAGCCACCACTACAGAGGCGGGTTTTGGCGGCGATCCTCAGCTCTCCATCAAGGTGACTCTTCACAAAATGAATCGACCTCTTCTTGATGTGATCATTTTTCGGAAATTTAAATAAGGACACCGATTTGTTTTTTATGTGATCGCATCCAGGTAGTACACATTTCCGTGACGAAGTCAAAGCTAGCTAGCAAACTGTAGGCTGTAGTAACTAATAGTACTACTGACAGTAACTCGCGATTGAGCGGCGAACTGGGGCGGGGCCAGGAGCTCAGGGGCTCCAGTGCGTCATCAAGTAGGGGCGGGGCCAGGGGCTCCAGTGCGTCATCAAGTAGGGGCGGGGCCAGGAGCTCAGGGGCTCTAGTGCGTCATCAAGTAGGGGCAGGGCCAGGAGCTCAGGGGCTCCAGTGCGTCATCAAGTAGGGGCGGGGCCAGGGGCTCCAGTGCGTCATCAGGTAGGGGCGGGGCCAGGGGCTCCAGTGCGTCATCAAGTAAGGGCGGGGCCAGGAGCTCCAGTGCGTCATCAAGTAGGGGCGGGGCCAGGGGCTCCAGTGCGTCATCAAGTAGGGGCGGGGCCAGGAGCTCAGGGGCTCCAGTGCGTCATCAAGTAGGGGCGGGGCCAGGAGCTCAGGGGTTTAGCCCCGCCCTAAAAATCCTGAACACAACGATGGTGAAAAACTGTTTGACGGTCTAACTTCACAATTTAGTACTTCACAGATCACAGTCTTTAGCCCTATTCGCACGGGATAAGTATTACCTGGTGACCTCTAGTTATTTGTAATAATTGCGGAGGTTGTCTGTGATCTTAATCCTGTGCGAATCGGCCATGTCTGTAATTTGTAAAGTAAAAATCCGCAAATGACCTACCATATTTCGCCGAACACAGAGGTCCCGTGATAATATTAGTCCCGTGCGAATCGGCATCTTTGTGATTTTTCGGGGTCGTATATTATTTTTTCAAGGTTTTTGTTTCCTGTGCGCTTTTTCTGTGCGCTGTGCCATCGTTCATGAAGAATGGAGTGTTGGAGTGTTTTGATTGTATTTTGGGTGCTGGATCATATCGCTATACACCGTACAACTATACAATTTGCAGAAAGAGAAAGCTGAAAACCAGCAGAAGAATGATTAAAATAATGATAAAAGAATGCTTAGATGGAGATGAATGACATGTATAGCAGCATGCAGTCAGGAACATTCTTCTGTTTATAATATATCATACGGCTAGACGTATAATAACAAGACATTTCCAAGCAATAGCCTAAATTGACATCATTTCCGGGAGTTAAGTCAGTAATTTCGAGTAAAATCACAGCCTTCGGTTATCCCGTGCGAATGCGCCACACGAAATTCAGATGTCGGGGGGTAATTTCTAAATCACACGAGGTCCCAAGATAATACTAATCCAGTGCGAATAGGGCTTTTGTAATGTGTTTTAGCAATACATTTCTAACATTTATAAAAAAAAATTTGAATTGCCTTTACAGGGACTTTAAGTGTACTTTGTGCATACATACCTTATCCATCTGTGCCTTAGTTTGATTTAACTCACTAGTTCACAGCTTAAATACATGCAGTAGTTTCCGAATTACATTGCAATTACATAATATTACAAAGGGATAAGCTACGTAAAATAAAGTGTATCAAGATTGTACTTAAGTGTATCATGTGTATCTATAAACCTTATCCATCTCGGCTTGTTACATATATGTGTAACAGTAGCTGCCTATTACATGCATAATTACAATCTGTAAGTACAGCTGTTCCATAACTTAGTTACATGTTATTACAACGTCTACTACTAAGTAATTACTCTGTATCACGAACACCATAAAATAAAGTGTTACCAAATAGGTAGTAACCTAAATATGATTATTTTTCACTGAAAGACAATTCAAAACATGTATCCAAGATGTAGAGGTAACATCATAGTAGTAAAAAAGAAAAAAAGAAAGAAGAGCTTTTCAAGAGTTTCAGGAAAGGAAGAACAAACTGAAACTCTTCAGTAAAAAACTATTCCACTATGTTTTTATCCTAAACAGGATTTTGTATCATTCTCTTTAATGCTTGAGTCAACAGATGGAAATTTAAAAAGTTAAAGATCACCAAAGGCTGAAAACACTGAAAATCCCCAACAATAGGCCAACAATGCTTCAAAACCTTGTAAACCATAATATTACACTTATTGGTAAATCAATGTAATGGATACTTGCTGAATTAATGTATCAGTTTCTGTAAAAAAAAAAAAGATTAATTCGGTCTACCATTTGAATAATGTAAATATAATAATAGGCCTAATTATAATGAACAGAATAACCAACATTAATATTCATGGAAGACGATTAGACAATATTTATTAAGAGGGGGTGTCATGGACCTGGATGATGGATAATGATAATGATGATTTGCACAGGATATCAGACAGATTTGACAGATTCATAATTCCTGATTCTGATGTGTTTTCTCTTCATCAGATCATCATCAGCTCACTCTGGATCCGAACACAGTGAATAAACTCCTCCGTCTGTCTAAGAGGAACAGAGTGATTACTGACACTGACACAGTCCACTCGTATCCTGATCATCCAGAAAGATTTGATGATGTGTGTCAGGTGTTGTGTAGAGAGCGTGTGTGTGGACGCTGTTACTGGGAGATTGAGTGGAGTGGGTATAGTGTGTATATATCAGTGTCATATAAGAGCATCAGCAGGAAGGGAGCGGGTGATGAGTGTGTGTTTGGACGTAATGATCAGTCCTGGAGTTTGTTCTGCTCTTCCTCCAGTTACACATTCATACACAATAACATAGAGACTGAACTCACTGTAAAGCCCATCAGCAGTAGAACAGGAGTGTGTGTGGATCACGGGAGAATAGGAGTGTATGTGGATCACAGAGCAGGAACTCTGTCCTTCTACAGCGTCTCTGACACAATGAGCCTCATCCACACAGTCCAGACCACATTCACTCAACCACTCTATCCTGGGTTTAGGGTTAATTCTGTGTTTTGGGTTGGATCATCAGTGAAACTGTTGATGAATGAGAATAGACTGTAGAGAGATTCTACCCATAATGCCTTGATCTGCATGATAAATCCAAGGGGGTAATCCATCCTCCGGAAACTGAAGCCTCCCCGGGCGCTGCCATTGTAGCAGAACATCTCCTGCTGTTAGCACTCCATTGACTCCCATTCATTTTGGCGTCACTTTGACAGCGAATAACTTTACATCTGAGGCGTTTAAAGACTCCATTTGTCCATTATTTATTTCTACAGAAACTCGACAATGTATAAAAGGCTCTATTACCTTGTATCTTACGTTATGGCCCCGTAGAAGCCGTTTTTGTAAAAAATAGGCTAACGATTGCGTCATAATCACTCGACTCTCTGTCGCACAGTCGAGAAGCTCACGGGCAATCGGCGGGACGTGGAGGCATAAAGTCCGATAAAGTGAAGGGAGACACCCATAGAGATAGATAAAGTTGCTCCTGCTGCTCATGGACAGCTAATAATCACGCTCTCCGTCTCTGAGAGATTCGGAAGGGAATGATTCAGATTTCTCTCCGCACAGCGACTAGAAGACTGACAACTGACAAAAGCACAGTTTGAGTCTGCGCAGTACGCCTGGCGATCAGGAAGTGAGTGCTTCAAATGGGCTTCACTTTTCTCCGTTGAAGTCTATGGGGTCGCTGTGTCCATCTTATATACTGTCTATGGATAAATCAGCAACAGTGAGATGTTATAAAGTCTCTTATTGTCTCTTCATTACATTAATACTTCATCTGAACTTCTGTCACTGAAATAACATGAAATAAATGATTCCTCATATAGACAGTAAGATTGTGTGTCTGTGTGTGTGAAAATTACCTTTCATTTGAAAATGTATCGTGAAATAAAAATTAGTTGTAAAATTGATAAATGTCAGTTTATTAATAAATGTGATATATAAGCCCAGATCATCTGATCGCACTGTAAACACTTGATCAGTGAGAGTATGAGCACAATTATTCTGATCTAATCCAGTTTACTGTAAATAAACCTCCTACTGAACAGACCTGATGCTCTGAGGAAAGATAAAAACAACAAGATTGAGTCGAATCATCATCAGTTCAATCCAGATAACTCAGAAATATATGAGACATGAAAGAAGGAAAACTGTAACTCTGAACTCTAAAATCAGTCCAGATGAATCACATCATTACTGTAACCATTAACTGTGACTGAACACTTCACTCGTGCACCAGAAGCTGTGAAGCGTGTCAAGGTGTTTTTGTAGCAGTGAAGGCTTCTTTCTGGCAACTCGACCATGCAGCTCATTTTTGTTCAAGCACCGTCGTACACGTGTGATTAATTTTACGCCAAAAATCAACAATTTTATTAAAGAACATTTTATTTAACTTGCAACTTTGCCATTCAGTAGTGTACCATAAAAAGTATAAATTTTAACAAGCCCTTGACTAAATGTAAAACTAATTTTAAAAATGAACAAAAGTAAAAAGTTGAAAACAAAGATAAAAATAATAATAATAATAACTAAAGTCTGAGAAAATCTGAATGTCAATATATCCACATGTTCTGGGCTTCTGTACATTACAATCTGTTTCAATTAAATCCCAACAGTTGGGGTTTAACATTTAACAAATGCAATCTCCACAGGAATCAAGTATTCACAAGTACTCGGTGTAAATAAGTAAACAACAGATTGTTGTTTACAACCCCCCACACCTGTGAGCGGTATGAACCCTATGGTATGAACACTTATCCACTTTTTTATGAGAAATATTGCCCATTCGTTCTTAGAACGATTAGAAACTAATTTTGTTTATGCGTGCCTCTCTGAGATTTTTTTATCTTTTGTTAATATTACCTTAATATTATTTTATTTGTGATTAAGATTATTATGCCTGATCATTGTGCCCCAAATAAACTTTAATAAAGATTATCTTTCACTGTATTATGTTTGATTGTATGTTTGCATACCATTTGCTAATTCGCCAGAAAAAAAAACGCGTGTGCTTGCATCTCGGGACGAAACAAAACACCATTGTGGAACAGTCTCTCCACAGAAATAAAGACCGTGAGGCTGAAACGCGGGTAAGTAGTGAGAGAGTTTATCATGATGAGGTCTAAAGTCCCCACCAAAGGATCCCTTTTAGCAACCACCGTTTTTAAGTCACAATAAAGTTTCAAAAAATCACAAGCAGGTTATAACTGGTGTGTTTTATGTCATAGATCAAAACGTGAAAATATTTAGAGGCTTTGTTAACCACAGACCTTATTTCAGGCGATTTAGCAAAAACCCATAGACTTTAGGGCGATGGAACCGGAAGTGCTAAAATGCTAACTTACTTCTGCGTTTTGGCCTACAAAGTGACGTCATAACTTCGGCGTGGGACTGTTTATTTTTGTGTATGTATGACGTGTGATTTTCTCTGTGTAGTAAATGGTATGAGGGAATGGTATGACGGATATTTGAACGGAAGTCCTGCTGATCGGTATGTAAACCCACTCATGTCTTTATGTCCACTTTAAAGTAAAAGTAGTGTCTTTTAATCTTGTTTCTAGTGTATTTTTAGGCCGTTAAAGTGGGCGTTTGATCGCGCTGCTGTTTTGCTTGTGTTTTGCTTTTTTTTTTCATATTTTTTTTTTTTATATTTTGGTTTATATTTAGATTTGGAGATAATTGATTTATTTGATTCTTTTGTGTTTTTCTGCCTCTACTGTCCGTAGGCGACAGTATACTGTTTCTGTGTGTTTATTTTGTGTTAATTGCTCATCGCTGGCAACACTAACCTGTAACACTGTTTTCTTATAGACTGTATTTATATCCTGTTATCAATTGATTTTCTTTTCTTTTATTTCTTCTTCAGGAGCCAGGGTGACACAAAAGCGGGCAGGCTAGCCATCCTGTGCATGGTGAACGGAGGCTCTGCTTTTAAGAGTGCGGTAGAGGTTTTCTTGCAATGGATTTCCCTAGTGTGTGTGTGTGTGTGTGTGTGTGTGCGTGTGTGCAACCCGATCACACCAAATGCGTCTATATAGCACGCAGTGTGTTTATCGTGTAATATATACGCGAAAATGAGTTTTTACGTGCATAGTATACGCATGGATAGCACATGGTTGGGTTTAGGGTGGGGTAGGGTGCGTGTGTATTATACGCTTGGGTAGGATTAGTGGTGTGGGGTGCGTGTGTATATCACGCAATAAAGTGCGTATCATATGCACGCGCAAAACTGCGTATCATATCCACGTAAAAACTCATTTTCACTGCGTGCTATAGAGACGCATTTGCGTGAGAACAGGCTGGTGTGTGAGTGCTTTGGAAGTAATGGGCACGGTGTACTCATTGCGGTCTGATTTGAAGACTACTGCTCAGCCTGCCCAGCTGATGGTGCACCCCAGCTCCATGACGAGAGCCTGCATGTTAGTTTCTTGATTGGATCTAGTTGCTCATATACTAATCAGTGGCCTTGTCACCCATTTACAACTGTTTTTACTGACTTTAGTAGCCTTTTAAATGATTTATAGTAAATAAAGAACTCTATTTTTCTGTACGTATTCACGTCTCAGTGTCTTGTGATTGTGGGAGGGAGAAACGAACTTGTGTGCCCTTTTATGGGTATTTCCCCAGCTAGTTTAATGCTGGGCTGGCGTAGTCGTGATTTATTATAGCTTTGTATTTGAAAGCGTGCCCGCTCCCCATGTATCGCCACATACATATTAATTTTGCTATTATAAAATTGTCACGATCCACACTCAAGGAGACAAGGGAGATCCAATAGCAGTAAGTATTTTAATGGGGTAATCCGTACTCACAAACAAGTCCAGGCAGGGGTCAAAACCAAAGAAGCAATCCAAACATAAAACAAGAAACAGAACAGGAACAAACCAGAAAACAGGGGCCCGTTCTTCGTACGTTGCTTAAAACATCCGAGATCAAACGAGACATCCAAGATGATATAATCGGCCTAATCATGATCTGGCTAATTGGGTTCTTTGAACACACCTGCCGGTTATGATTAGTATAGCTGGATTGAGTTGACAAATCCAGCTAAGTGAGTTAGCGACGTACAAAGAACGGACCCCAGGACTCGGAAGTGGCGTGATACATAACAAGGACTCCGTGACAAACACTGAAACTGACAGGGTATAAATACACAAGTGCTAAACGAGGTGACGAGAAACAGTTGAACACAATGAACACTCAGTGACAGACAGGATCATGGGAAACGTAGTGAGAATGCCTAGACACCGTGAAAACTGAGGACCTCTAGTGTTAAAACCCAGGGAAACACAAACCAGACACTGTGACAAAAATAGCGTTTCAACTATTGGTTCATAAAAGCTTTTTGCTTTTTCTGTTCTAAACACCTGTGGTTTGGTGGATGTCTATGACAAATGTCCTGTGCAACAAGTAATTTGTTGCACGATTTCAGGTACAGCGGTTAGTTTGAAATAAAAGTTAGTTTAACAGTGGAAATTGAGTCTCACATTATACATTTTATTCACACACAAAACATTAATGGTGAACATTTTTGACTTCATAAAATTATTCTCTCAAGTCTTGGCGAAACAATAAAGAAAGACATTTTTTCTTATACATAGTTTAGTAGCCTACTATTGTTTTTGGCATAATTTATCATTATAATCAATGTAATTATTTCCTGGATTTTGTATCACCATACTCCCTAAATGTATGTAAATGCAGGAAATGGGATTCAAATCGAAAACATTTCCCCACATTTTCAGTGCAGCTTCAAAGTCTCTGCACGATCCCAGCCGAGGACTAAGAGTCTTATCTAGACAAACCATCAGCCTTTTTATAAAAAACAATAAACATTGATATACTTTTTAACCAGAAATGCTAATCTTGCAGAAATGGCAATCTCGCCCCGCGGCATTACGCAATCACGTTGGAAAGGTCAATCGCGACGTAGACGAAAGTACCATCCAATATTTACAAAGACAACATGCAAAGACTAGGTCAAATGCACAAAAAAAGGTAAAACAACGATGCATACGTCACGCATGACCTTTCCAACGTGATTACGTAATGCGTGGCGCATCACATAGTTCTGCAATACGAGCATTTGTGGTTAAAAAGTATATAAATGTACATTTTTTTAGTAAATGGCGGATGGTTTGTCCAGATAAGACTCTTATTCCTCAGCTGGGATCGTGTTGAGACATTGAAGCTGCACTGAAACTCACATTTGGCCCCTTAAATCGTTGGACTCCATTGAAGTCACTATATGGAGAAACATCCTGGAATGTTTTCCTCAAAAACCTTAATTTCGTTTCGATTGAAGAAAGAAGGACATAAACATCTTGGATGACATGTGAGTGAGTAAATTGTCAGGAAATTTTTATTCTAAAGTGAACTAATCCTTTAAGCCACAAAAAAAGATTCCGTTTTTGCTCTTGCTGTGTTTTTCTCTTTCCTCCAGAGAGTCTGTAGATTCTAAAAATCATGCTTCCCCCATAATTGTTGAATCACGGAAGCTACACCTGATATTTTGCCAAGAGATTTATTATTTGAACATGTGTCATGTGTCAGACAGAGAGAAACACAGGCATATAAGAATAAGGCTACATGAGAGGAGGTCTTCATTCTATATTTCTCTATTCCCCATTATCCTATCTTCTCACCCCATCATGCTAGATGTAAATGGTTCCTGGGTTTCTCCTTCCTTACCCCATAATCTCTATGTTTCCTCCTTCCTCTCACCCCGTCATCATGCCTTAATGCTTCTCTGAAGTGGTACAGTATGATTCAGCTTATATACATCACAGAGAGACTTACAACTTCCTTGTAAGGTAGAAAAACATGTTGCTTATGTTTAAAGATGGAATGTCTACCTAATGCACATGGTCAATCCACTATCCACATTATGAACCTATTTCTTCAGTGTATACATTAGTGTTATACAAATGGTACATTTGCATCAGTTGAATTTGAAGTATCATCATTTTAACATCTCTGCTAAGTGAACATTGCATACCTCTAAGCAAAATATAACTTTACCATAACTCTGCCCAACACACACATGTACAAACATAGTCTGACTTCACAAAATACATTATGAAATTATAAAGAAAATTAATAAAGAAAAATAATACTAAAAAATAACATTAAACAGTCAATTTTTCAGTCTTCAGAGTCACACTTAGTCTTCTGTGACTGGTGTTGTGAACTTTTCCTTTGAAGCAGAGACCAGGAGATTTCTTTCAAGCAGAAGTTATTCTTTATTGAGGACTCCGCTGTACGTTGCTGTAGTCATCCAATTCAAGTCTAGTCTAAAGCAGTATACATTGTAGTCTATATACATTCCAAGGAGAAGGGATTTACAGAAAGGGGTCATGTTCAAGTGACTTTTTTCCTGTCATGTGGCTCAGATCGGATATGACCGGTGAACGTGTAAGCAGGAAAAAAGCACATGGATTCCGATATTCTCAGATCGGTTTCAGGCCTCACTCCTGTGGCCTCACATCAATGGTGCGATGGAGGATGAAGGCTCAACACAGTGGAATATCTCTCCGCCTTAAGGCAAGTTCACACTACAGTTAGGCAGTTATTCAATGTTAGGCTGCATAGTTTAGAACAGCCGGGACCGGGAACACTTCCCGTAAATCCTGATGTACTTGGTACATCATAAGAAGGATGGCGTCTACGCTAATATTAGTCTCTCTGTCTATCCCGAGGTTTACCGCTGTCCACCGGAACCAGGCCGTATCCAGATCTGATGAAGGACCAGCGCCAGGACACGACGACGCCGCTGACCTGAAGTGTCAACCAGTCTCTCCTCCTCTCCACTCCGACTTCAACCAACCGGAACTGGACAAATACTCTGATTCATTCTGAACTTCATACACTGTTCACTCATTGGCCAGAGGAGAACTGGCCACCGACTGAGCCTGGGTTCTCCCAAGGTTTTTTTCTCCCTTCTGTCACCTGATGGAGTTTTGGTTCCTTGCCGCTGTTGCCTTACCTTCTGGCTTGCTTAGTTGGGGACATTTAATATTCAACAATATTATAGATCTGCCTTAAGGTGGACGATGATGAAATAGTTTTTTTTTTGTATTATTTTCATGTTATCACTGTGAAGCTGCTTTGATACAATCTGTATTGTAAAAAGCGCTATATAAATAAAGGTGACTTGACTTGACTTGACTACAGGATTTTAAAACGTCGGGCTGAACTGTCCGGTTCACACTACATGACTTGCTCTCTGTGAAATCAGGAGTGTTCAAGTTGTTGAGCTGTTCACACCACACGACACAACGTGATTGATTCGCAACAGGAGGTAACGCACTGCACGAGTTGACAACAACTCTGTCACCCAATGATTATATTTTGTCTACAAACCACGTTTTGTCACGAAAAATCACGCGATAAAACGAACCGGAAATAACGCAATACAGCACGTGCGCCACTACCCAGCGAAGAAGAACACAAGTACACAACACGCGAGTCTTTGTTTGAATTTAGACGTCAGACATAAATAAGTGCTGCAAACTGTTTGCGCAATGATTTGCTCTGAAGAAAAAAACGGGGGAAAAAACGCGTATTTTCCTGCTGACCTCAACCCATGCCTTGCTCTGATTGGCTGTAGCTCATGACACCACATGAGGTTGAGTCGTGCGACAGCTCCGGATATCTAATATGATAGATACTAACAGATTGGCGAGCGTTCATCGGCCTCTAATCCCCTGCGATTTGCACGCGATAACACCCCGACCTGTCGGCGAGCTCAACGATTTGCAAATCGGGCTTAAAATCCTGTAGTGTGAACTAGGCATTACGAGACCAATGTTTTGCTGACCTTTGAAAAAAGTGCGGAAAGTAAAACACCGGATAATTCACCTTTGGATAAGTCCCGCCCCCCTTAGTTACTGTTGCTACCTCCGAC
Source organism: Phoxinus dragarum (assembly GCA_033366665.1). NCBI lineage: Eukaryota > Metazoa > Chordata > Actinopteri > Cypriniformes > Leuciscidae > Phoxinus > Phoxinus dragarum. The sequence goes on from JARPMJ010002279.1 coordinate 29,818, forward strand.
AACTTCATCTGGGCTCTGGTTTGGTATCAACATGGCTTATGCTGTGACGGCTCTTCCTGCTGAAATTTTATCAAACTTTTATAAAGCAGCAAATAAAGTGTCCGATAGAAGTAGGCAAAAGTGTCTGCAGTGTGCGTTCGAAGGCTATATTCAAGACATACCGGTGAAACGCAAGCAACAACAAGCCAAATAGAGGCAAAAGCATAACGGTCATCACAGTTAAAAAAATGAACGTACCGCATATCCTAATCGAGACGGAGGCTGGGACTAACAATATCAAAGAGCAACACTGTTCATGCAAATCTGGGTAGGTCTCTTCACTTCTATATCTTGTTATTACAAAGCAAACGCACTACGCGAGTATAAAGTTGTAACGTTATTTATTAGCAGCGTGTGCTGCTAGCGTATCAACAATTAGGGTAGAGAACCGAAATCATAACCTAAACAGCATAAAACTGTCTAACTAGTATAACTTCACAGTAAGGTTAAAAGTCAAAGTTAAAGGTCAAAAATAGAGCACAAAAAAGTGTGTTGTTGATCTTGAGGGGTTTCGCTGACTGAGGACGTCCACACAGTTTAATCCAAAGACGACACTTGTCAGTACTTTACTTCGGTTTTGGGAAGGGGAAAAAACGGACACCCCCTCCAACCTCTCTGGGAAACGCGTATCTGTGTTACAAATGCCCCAGGCACAACATTTAACCATATTTTTGATAAAACTACGACGGTAATAGCCTGCCGAGACCAAAAATATGAGACGCCTGTGTTAAAGTCAATGGAGCGCTGTGAAAAAGTGTCGGACCTCTGTGGGAGCTCGTTCTTGGCTGCGCTGTGATTGGTCAATCTACATTCTAGGGCGTGGCTTAGCCAAAGGCGAATTAGGGTCCGGGTATCGTTCGTTCATTTGTTTTTGCTTTCACATATAAAAACTAAAAAACGAGAAAACAGCTCCTTTTTCCATTTTTATGACTTGATTTTTGGTTTACCTGTTCTTGCACGAAAATCAGAAAAACACTTGATATTACGATTTTCAATCCGTGTATCATTCGTTCAGTAGTTATATTAAAATATAGAAAATAGAAAAATAAGAAAACAGTTCCTTTTTCGTTTTTTCATTTTTCGTTCTGAGGTAGAAAAATTAATAAACAGATTCCTAATCGATTTCCTTTCCTCTGATTTGTCGTCATCAGTTTTTCCTCAGTTCCACACAGCAGAATAAGAGTCCCCCGCTGCTGCAGCTCAGGTGCGGATTCTTATCTCGTTTATTGCAACTACATTTCATCTTTTTCTCATCAAACAACCAGACTAACGAATGGCTCGACACAACCCGCACCGGGGAAGAGCCTAGACAGGGCACCCTAGCAACCACCCATAACACCCTAGCAATCACCAAAAATACCTTAGAACTCACTAGCAACACCATAGCAACCACCCAAAACACCTTAGAACACCCTAGCAAACCCCCTAGCCAACCACCCAAAATACATTAGAACTCCCTGGCAACACCATAGCAACCACCCAAAATACCTTAGAACTCCCTAGCAACACCATAGCAACCACCCAAAACACCTTAGAACACCCTAGCAACACCTTAGCAACACCATAGCAACCACCCATAACACCCTAGCAACCACCCAAAATACCTTAGAACACCCTAGCAATACATTAGAACACCCTAGCAAGCACCTAGAACACCCTAGCAACCACCCAAAATACAATAGAACACCCTATCAATACATTAGAACACCCTAGCAACACCATAGCAACCACCCAAAATACTTTAGAACACCCTATCAACACCATAGCAACCACTCATAACACCCTAGCAACCACCCAAAATACCTTAGCAACCACCTAGCAACCACCCAGAACACCCTAGCAACCACCCAAAATACCCTAGCAACCGCCTAGCAACACCATAGCAACCCTCTAGAAACACCCTAGCAACTTTAAACTACTTCAAACTTTAAACTACTTTAAACTTCAAACTAATTTAAACTTCAAACTATTTTAACCTGTAAACTACTTTAAACTAATTTAAACTTCAAACTACTTTAAACTTCAAACTTTTTCAAACTATCTGGTCCAAACTTTCTCAAGCCAACTTAAAGTTTGTTTCAACAAACTTTTTAATCTAGTGCGCGCTCCACACTCCAAAATCTTGTTTATTTGTGATAATCTTAGCCCTGTATTAACCCGTATTATGAATGACATTTGACGAATTACTTTGTTCCTTTTTTGGATAAAAGCGTCTCTAAATATGTAGCCTAATAAATGTTATAATAATGATGATAATTATTATTATTATTTGCGTACACGGACCCCAAACACACCGTGTCTTCTAAGTCAGGTGACTGTAAATGCGCAAAAACTGTTTCCATTGCAGTTTTGCGAAATATTCCTTTTTGCACAGATGGTCGCAAGATCTGTGTGCTTTGCAAAGGACAGCTTGGCAAAAGGCAGGACACACCTTGGAAATAACAGGCATGTAATGTTCACTTGTGTCTTCAGTTGAACATTTAGTTCCTCCACACAGAGGAATTACAATAAAACAGATTGAAAAACAAAACCTTTGAATCTCTTTGTTCAGGCTGATAGGCCATTAGTCATTGGGGGAGTGTCTGTCACACCCCGGGTCTGAACCTCATTAATATTGATAGGCCATTACTACTCCCACGCATAAACCTCTTCTGACAAAAAACTGTCTTACAACGTTTAAATCAATGTATTGTTTTATGTGTACGATTAGGCAGGATGTTTTTCACATAATTTTGAAGCCAGAACTCAAAGCGACAACATCCATTAGTCAAAAGTCTAGGGAACACATATTTAGTATGCGTTTTGTGGTCTTATTTCAGCAACTTTCATTTTTATTTTTTTCAATAACCACGCATAAACATTCTCTTAAAAATACAAACATGTACATACATGTTGCTCACATATTATGGTATCCCCGTTTGTGCTATATAGAGTGAATTTACACCTTTGCCATTAACATGTTTATAAATAACTGAAAAAAGCACAAATGTCAGGGCATTTCAAAACATCCCAAGGGCCCCAAAAACACCTTGGTCCCCAGAGGGTTACATTTTAGAATTTTAGAAATGTTAGCTTGTTACATACATTTATTTTGATTAAGTAAATCATTAAAACATCAGATTATATTGATCAATAAAACATGAACACAATTTTTAGGCAAATCTTTTTGTTGTATTTATTAGACACTTTAAGGCATTTTTGAAAGGTGTGCCATTGTATTTCACTGCCTCATCAAATAGAACAGAAATATCAGGCCACTGTTCTGAGCAGTTATGTTTCCACACTGGCTCGGTCCTCTGCTGATGTGATGGGATCACTGCCAAACATTGACAACCTGGTCAGAGTTGACCCAACTTCTTGGGGATACATATCTGCTGCAACAGAGGCATTTGGCAGAAACACTTCATCAATCTTGGCTCTGCATCCACCCTCAGCCAGGCGATTTGGTACTCCTCTGCCTGGAATAACATGTGAGACATCACCTGTAAGCATAGTACTATAGCTACACATTCAGTAAGGGTTCTAGTTGGGTTGTGGGTGTTGACATTTATAGGTTTAGTCAAATCCTGTGACATTGCACATAGAATGGGATTAACAAATATAATTATCTGATGATTGGCTCAATATATTTTCTTTTACTATGGAAAAAAGTTATATTAATGGTATTGTCAGTGTGAGAAAGTGAACCTCACTTCTCACTGTTACGCACCCCCGCATTGACTGTGAATGGCGTTACCCCGCGAGAGCGGGAGAGACTCTGGACTTTTGTACACATGCACATACACCTATACGCTCCTTGATAAAAGAAAATGATGCCTTGTGTAGGCTAATTGTGTTTAAGGGAAGGCTGGCGCGGGGCTAGGCGCCATTAACGCATTCGCGTTAATTTGTATGTAGCACGGTTAGTCAGCAATATGATTCACAACAGGAAAAACGAATTTGTCACTGCTTATAACTTCATACTTTACCACCTCCATGACATATAGTGCGGTACCCACTAGTTCATGTTCCATTTACTCCCTATTTCTGTCTAAAATTCCTGTTTACTTCATACATATTGCTACTCACGCATCTCCTGCTTCCCGGTCCGGTTCGACTGTTCCTATACAGATGCGCGCGCCGCTGTAGGGGCAGTATTTCTCCACGTCCCACGGCAGAGGGTGCAGAGCATGGTTCACAGGGGAGTTTGTTTGTAGTAATGTCTTGTATGTTTACGTATGGTGTGAATAGGTGGTGTAAATGTTATATATGTAGTTTGTGATATGATGATAATATTAGGTTTTTATGTAATGTTTATTTTCTACTTAGTTTATAGCTTATTTATGGCCTTAGGCTAAAGATAATACCCTGATTGTTGGTATGGTCCAATTAGCCCAGAATGCTTTGGCCTACTTAAGAGGGCCTCATTGTGCATTACAAGAGAGTGAGGGTGGGTACTAGCTTGCTGTGAGGCTAATGTACTAAGTAGATGTAAGTGTACATCTAAGTGTTTGCTGTACTATCGGAGAAAGCTAGAAACATTGTCAACACTTTGATTTTTTGTTTTGTTTTTTGTTTTCTTGACTTCTGAGTTAAAAAGAGACACACAGAACATGCATGATTCCTATTTACATGGTCTTTATGCGGTTTAATATTGACTTAATATTGATTTAAGTTTACTGACCTACTTTTCATCCAAAGGTGTAACTAAGTAACCCCTGGAAGTGGCGAGTACACTGCTTATCTCATTTCCTGGTTTCGGAACGTTCGAAATAACCAAGGCCTATTGACCATTTTGTCATAAGGTGCGCTGTTTGCATGTTCATAAACTAGTTGCCTAATGCCTACCATCGACAATTAATCAGCAGTTTATAATTGGAAACCCATTTACTATAAGGTAAGGTATGACAAACCTGACGTCTTGCTTCACTATACGGCTGCTGGACAGTGCGAAGGACTCTACCGACGCGGCACTCTCCTGCTCTTACTCCATTCGCAGACAAATAACCAGTCATCATCCTGCGGCCGTACGTTGGTCCGGTCAGTCAAATGAAAGATTAGCCTAACGTTATGGGCCTTATAACTCCTGGTGAGTTGTTTGGGGTGTCCTACGCAACCAAAATTAAAAACTTACCTGGTTAATTGCTCGAGTCACAGCCATCTCCAAATCACTGTTCGAATGTCCCCACCTCGAGAGGTTGTTCTGACACTCGTCACTGAGCATCCTTGTTGGACACCCATACGACTCATGTTTGCAGCGATATCTGCATGAGTCATTCCTGTATTAAACATTAATATTATGTCATCTCTGTACTCTTCTAAAGCAGCCATGACCAATCGTCACATTCGATGCTCTTCTGATTATTGGTGCCTAAAGTTTCTGTGCCTGCCTCTAGCAAAATTACGAATCCTACTATGGCCACACCAAGACCCGCCCTACGAAGCAGCTCGATTAGTTTGGGTTAGGCATTTAACCTTGCTTTCTTCCTTTTTTCTTATATATATATATAAATATAAAACTTGTCAGTTGAAAATATTCTAGCCATACATGTGTATCTCATTTTAATGGATAAGGGAGCGTTTCAGGCGGAGTGAGGTACTGCATGTTGGCGACTGCAGCAGATCCATATATTCAAATCCAAGGCTGTCGTCACGAGGGGGTTTGTTAATTTATACATGACAGTCCGATTAACTATCTTGAATAATGTTTAGAATGGATAGGATCATGGTTAAAGTCCGTTTGACATCAGCAAGCAGCAACTCAAATAAAGACCTAAACATACTGTTGTAAAGTTTTCTTTCATCGAAGCAGGAACCAGGAGACAGTTTGGATCACGTTCAAATTGGGAGTTCTTCTTTATTGAGCGCGGCTGCAATTCTTTCAAACAGTCTAAATACTCAAACAGTATACATAGCCCGCGGGAACATATTTTATCTAGGGGGTGCTGGGGGCGGGGCTTAATGGGGCGGGGCTTGATATTGCAGGGTGGTGATGGTAGAGTATTTTAAACAAAATCCTAATATTAAGTTTTAGTTAAACTTATTTTAACTAGAGTGCTGCGTTTTGAGAACGCTGTGTCATGCGCGAGACGCGAGTGTAGTGATAAAAAAAAGAGGTGGGTAAACTATAAATTCTAGTGGTGATCACCAGGTAAGGTGGGCAACTGCCTACCGGTGTATGTGTATCCTGATGACATCGCTATAGGCATTTGATGGTACTACCAAGGGTATCACTGGTTGTTCCCTCATCATAGGTCACAAAATCACTATTCAATTCATACATTAATTAAGTTCTTGTTAAAGAGACTCAAGAAGGAATAATATGGTTGAAATCTATAAAGTTGACAAAACAGAGAGAACAAAAATATTTAAGAGAGATAGAGAGGGAGGCTTATATCCAGGGTTTCCAATGCAATGCACCTGTGCAAAAAAATAAATATAGACGAATTTTTGTTTATGACTTATTGCCCCTTATTAAACATTTAAAATATTCACAAATTAATATGGATTTTTTTAAACTATTTTTCTAAGACAAAATTAGAACCTGGAAATTATATTTAAGCAGATGCGCCTTAGAGAGAAATGCACCTTTCATACGGATTACTTAATCAGAACAAAATGTATTAGCTTTCGATTCGAATTTGTTCGTTTTAAAGTGGACATTTCAAGCATAGGCTGTATTTAGTTTCAGTTCTCGCGCTCCAGTTCACGGAGATCATGAAAGCGCACCTGATTATTTTATTTTATTTTACAAAAGTTTTCTTGTTATTGTAAGTTTACACAAATAAAAGTAGTTACGAATAATGTATTATTATTTTCTGTATGACCAGAAATTATAGAGTATTTTAATGCAAGTGTTCGCGCCCGCGACTCCGTGCCATCCAGTGCGCGCTCCACACTCCCCGCCACAAACCCTTGGATATGCGTCAAAATCTTGTGTTTATTTGTGAAAATCTTAGCCCTATATTACTATTGTCTAACCCAGTGGTTCCCAAACCTGTCCTGAAGGACCCACAACACTGCACGTTTTCTTTGTCTCCCTAATCAAACACACCTGATTCAACTCATCAGCTCATTATCACATGGGTTAATGAGCTGATGAGTTTAATCAGGTGTGTTTGATTAGGGAGACAAAGAAAACGTGCAGTGTTGTGGGTCCTTCAGGATAGGTTTGGGAACCAGTGGTCTAACCCGTATTATAAATGACATTTGACGAATTGCTTTGTTCCTTTTTTGGATAAAAGCGTCTTCTAAATATGCAGCGCAACAGTTAAACACGACTAGTGCGTTCACACTGAAAAACAATGGAAAAGTAGCAGAGTGGGATGGAAAAACACGTTCTCCTAATGCCAAATAATGCTTTAATCAAGACATCTATTTAATTTTTCACCAACGTCTGAGTGAACATGCATTAAATGAGTGTCAAATGAGTTCTGAGATGCTGGTCCTCAACCAGTTCACGTTACATGCGGGATCGGCTTTTGCCTTTTGATACATTTCTTTTAGTCATAAAACCATATTCGACAACATATCAAAACGAAATAATCTTTAGAGTAATTTTACAAAGGTAGAAGGTGTTCTTGAAAAACATGTTGAAAAACAAAAAGTTATTTAAAGTCATGTCATCTTAATTGCCAATGTAGTGAAACAGCTGTCGTCAGGGGGTGCTCCAGCACCCCTACGGAGACTTCTGGGGGTGGAGACAAATTCAAACAAATCATACGAAAGCAGGGAGGAGTTGATTCTATCTAGCGAAAAACCTGTATTGCAGGTTATCTGGATTGCTCCAGAGAAACCGAACCAATCAGCATATAACACTCTATTGTATTGCTAATCCAATCATCTTGATGCTTCAACGTCTGAGCTAGGAATCAGCATAACTATTCACATGCTGATACTGGCCAAGAACTCTGGTTCCAAGAGCCATCCCAGAGCCATTAAAGACAAAAGGTGAAAGTCTCCAGCCTAACGATACAACATCTAGGCTGAAAGGTGAGAATCTCAGTGATTTGACTCATTTACAAGTCTTGCCGGAATCTACTGCTGGAAACTCAATAATCATCAGTTAAACCTAAAATGAAATAGATTCTTAAAATTTGTTATTCTTCAATACCTTAAATGTATAGCAAAAGCTACATTTATTTGCACCGAAAATACACAACTGTGTAACCAATATTAAGAGTTATGCATTTTAGAACAAACATTAAATGAACATGGATAAAAACAAATGAGACGACTTTTGGTCAAGTCTTCAAACCACATGTAGACCTTGTCTTAGCTGAATTTACAACAAAGATTTCATCAGAACAGTGTGCATGAAAAAAATAATCTTTTGTGAACAAACAATGCAGAACCATCAAATAAAATTAAATGTATACAAATAAAAAGAGTGCCAGGTGGACAGTAAATGCAATATGAAAACGCTCACATAGTTACATTAATATATATATATATATATATAATTAACTCTTCAAGATATCCAGAGCAGCAGACAGACCCACCAACCTCAGTCACAACAGGGTCATCTGTTCTGCACTTAAGGCAACAAGATGAAGTTGCCATCCATTCATCTACACATCTCTTACACCCCACCAGGCTCCTGCAGCATGCCGAAACCATGGGGTTTTCCATTGTACCTGGGGAATAATTTGAAAAATCACAGGAGATTAAACATGCAATACCGTAATGCAATTACTCCTCCAAATTGTTTCCATCACGTCCTTGTCTTACTATGGCAAGCCATTTTAACATTTAATCCCTTAAATCCTACTAGCCTCTATTTTCATGCCACTAGCAGAGGTGGGTAGAGTATCCAAAAACTGTACTCAAGTAAAAAATTTGAATACTATTTAAAAAAGTAAAAGTACAAGTACTTATATAAATATTTACTCAAAGTAAAAGTAATAATCTTAATAGTTACTTGAGTAAGAGTAAAAAAGTATCCAATGAGAAAACTACTCAAGTAGCTAGTTACTAGTTACTTCGGATCATAGGGCCTATATATATGATATATATATATAGATATATATAACATATTATTTAGATATTTTTTTATTTTAAATGACTATTATTGGGCGGCAGTGGGCCTCAGTGGTTCATGTAGATTGTCTACAAAACCGGAAGGTCGGTGGTTCAATCCCCGGTTCCACCTGACCAAGTGTCGAGGTGTCCTTGAGCAAGACACCTAACCCTAGCTGCTCCCGACGAGCTGGATCGCCTTGCATGGCTGACACCGCCGTCGGGTGTATGAATGAGTGAGTGAATGGGTGAATGTGAGGCAATATTGTAAAGCGCTTTGGTGGCCATTGGGTCTATGAAAAGCGCTATATAAATGCAGTCCATTTATAAATGCAGTCCATTTACTATTATTATCATAATTAGATAGGCTATTTTGCCACAAAAACAGATGAGACAAGCATTATTTCTGCCATCTGTAGCCCGAAAATCATTGCCTGTCCTTTGGTTTGTATAATTGTAACTTATACAACTACAGTTGGATTATTAGACAATGTCGAAATATAGTGTATTTGCAGAGTTTTGCATTTAAAGGCATGTAAAGGGAAACATTGACAGACATTGAGAAGAAAGAGTTAAAACTCTTCACATGTGCTCGCGCTGACCGCTACTGAACATCTGAACACAAATGCACATCGACGGATCTTCTTCTGTCTGTTCTCCAAATTGTAGCTAATCAAATGTATATTTCTGCAAGCATGTTTAAACTGGTCAACAGTGTCTAAGGGCAGGCAAAGGCATTCGTTTTTCAAGTTGAGTTCGCACGCGACTGCGCAATACACACACATTACCGCGGAATGGCGGGTGTTCATTTCATATGTGGACAACGGTAGCTTATTTATTGTATAAAGTAATGTATATGTCCAAAAAAACGGGTAATGTCATACTTTGTAGTAGTGCTATCATGGAGTAATCTGTTTGGTTGTAAAATGTATTACCTGAATGAAATTAAATCGAATATCGTCCTGTGGGAATCATTCATTCACAGACAGCTTACGAAGATGTTCAACTAATAAAGATCTTCATCGCTGGCAAAAATGATGCATTTGCAGATTTGCTTTCACTTGACTGTAGGGCTACTGTATGTAGGTCCACGGCCACTTCATTCAACGCTCTTGATGTTCTTAAATCTTCCTGTTACGACTCCGAGTCGAGTGCGAATTGAAAGCGCTTCAGACGATTCAGTGCGTGCAGGAAACTGAACAGATCCATAGACAGTATATGAACAGATCATACAAACTGATTCGCGAACCGATTTAGACAGATCTGCCAACTTGTTTGATGAAGTCTTTGAACAGAATCGACTCAAAAAGAGTGATTCATTTGTGAATTGAGCATCGCTCATGCCCAGAAAAAAAAATACAGCGCGCTTGGAATAAACTATGCATTTAACAACACTTATACCATGGTCTGGGTGAATACTCGATTCTGATTGGCTGCAGGGTGTCCGTTAAAGTGATAGAGGGACACCTAGTAAAGTAGTTCTGGGTGAAACTGCCTGTTTACCATTCGAAATTAATTAATAAATGCGCTGCCTACAACAGCTGTGAGTAACCATAGCAACAGGCAGTTGAAAAAAAAATGCATTTTTTGAACCTGAAGGGTTCTACAAGCTGAGCGGACTATAAATATCTCCGGTTCCTAAATAAACCGTCAGGCAAGTTATTATTTGTAAAAACTAGATTTAGCCTAATTAAAATATAAACTAATGTTTTTAAAAATGTTTTTATTTGGCAAGTAAACCATGGGTATAAGGCGGGTTAATGCCCTCCGAGGAGTCCATTGTCAGGTTTTAATTGACGACGGCGAGGTGTTGAAACCGGCCATTAACCCCTTACGTATTGCATTAAAATAAAGTAACGAGAGGAACGTCGCTCAACGTAACAAAGTAAGAGTACCGTTTTTTTAATTCGAAATGTACTCGAGTAAAAGTAAAAGTACCCACATTTAAATCTACTCCTAAAAGTACAAATTTTCCCAAAAAATACTCGTAAATGTAACGAAGTAAATGTACTTTGTTACTACCCACCTCTGGCCACTAGTACTTATTTTTTAGTACTTATTCATTAACTACTAGTGCTTATTTAGGTACTAGTGCCTATTTGTTAGATACTAGTTATTATTCTTTATACTAGTACCTTTTTTAAAAGATACTAGTAGCCATTCTTTAGATTCTAGTGCCTATTATATCGGTACTAGTACGCATTTATTATACTAGTACTTATTAGTTATTCATTCGATACCAGTAGGGCTGAACGATTAATTGCATTTGCGATATCGCGATATGATGAAACGCGATTTTGTAACCGCAAAAGCTGTGATTACACTCTGGTCACGTGACACGCGATAGTAAAGCAGTCTGCACTGCAGATGAAGCATCAACTTGTTACGCTACGCATATAGGCATGGCATAGGCTACAGGAAAGAACAGTTTGTTTAATTTATGTGATTTTGTTATAGATTCTCTTCAACGATTCTGTATTGATTCAGATCATTTCAGAATAGAGTCTGAGCTTTAAACACAGATGCGTGGATGACGCTGCTTGTGCTTCATAAACAACCATATTCTGCTTGCTTCTAATTCCTCTGTCACACACACACACACACTCGAACCTTCCGAAAAATAGTCTTTCATACAGTTCGGAAAAGTTGAAGCGAATTGGACTTTCGCGGGGCTTCATTGCACTACTAGATCATATGGGCACTAGATATGCGCTGTGAAATACACGCGCTTTGCTTGATGTTACTCTAGTAGTGCGCGGTCTTGCCCACCGATATTTTCCTTACAAATGCTCTATAAAGGCATCATATGTATTTTTGGAATGCAGTTGGCTTTTATATTAAAAATAAAAATATGAAAACCATCGACAGAAGCTGCTTTCAATTTCAAATACTCACGGCCCGCTTTGTGAAGAGCGCTCTCACATGCGGCTGTGAGCGACTCTGTCTACGTGGTTAAATGTACTTGCATCTCAACTGACTGTTTACATTAATTTCGCGTCATAAACGCATTTTATGTCTTAAGTTATTAAACAGACAGGACAAATCACATCTTATATTTCAAAAGAGATCTGTGCATTAGTGTGAAGCAGCTTATCGTATCTAAACTGAGAAAGAAAAATCACTTAATCACAGACTTCATTCAGACTACTCTTAGGCCACATCCACACGAAGCCAGAGCTTTCCCTATACAATATTTTTTTGGCCTCGTTCTAAAAAAGAATTCCGTAAACACGTCGTCGTCTCAAAAAAATATCTGCGTACACACGAAACCACTGAAACCGACTCAAAACGATGTAGTATACATCCCAGACCAGTATTTGGCGCTGTAATTCTGCCATAGAGATACAATAAAAACGGAGAAGACGACTGAGCATGCGCATAAACCTTGCGTGCTGTATACAATAATATTAGGCACAGTAGCTTCTGCTTTTCTTTTTTACCAAGAACTTTATTAAACAATATGAACAACTATAAATGGCCTGGTACAAAATAGGGGATGAGGTCACGATATTCAATTAGTTAGCGGACTCATAAAGCTTGCCACAAAGAACCGGCAAAAGTAATGAATGAGTCAAATATAGCAAGGAGACATTTTAATTGTTTTAAAAGTAGACATTTCAAGCATTCTATATATTTTTGAGTTTCGGTTCATTTATGAGACGAGTTCCAGTTCATGCAAGTTATATTGCGCCGGCGCGTCCATGTCATGATTATATTGTCAGCTATATTTGCTTCTAATTTATTAAATCCAGGCAATTGGTTGATGAAACATTGATTAAAATTAAGATACAATTTATACAAAACGAAATTCACTTTAAAGAAAGGCTTTATACAAAACAGCTTTATATAAAACAAAACTTAATGTGGTCAAAATTATGTCTCCCGATATATTGCGCATCTTATGATTACTCATGCTGTTCACTTTTCATAAATCAACATAGATGAAATAAAAAAAAAAACATATTATTTAAACATAAATATGAATCTAAATACATTTTATTTAATGGCTACAACAGGGCTTACTGAGAAATGTAATGTCGGAGTGGAATTTGAGCGAACGCTGTTTTGCCGGCGAGCATGTGGGGGAATTATTTTATTATTAGGCTATTCAAAAAAACGCACCCCTGTTGTTTGAATAGCCTAATAAAATAATTCCCAGCGATAGTCGAATATTATTTTTGTTTTGAAATGGCCCATCCCTACAAAATACGAAATGTCTTAATCAGACAACAGACCAGCACCATAGCATAAGAGAAATATAAAGAAATAAAATAAAAATACATTCAAGTAAATAATAAATAAAGGTAGCTTCTGCAGCATTATATTATATTATTATACAAGCATGTAGTTGGGCAGGTGTTGTTGCTGTTACGTGACTAAGCGGTGGTCTGACTAGTCGACACGTGGGGTGATGACATCATCGTTTCACAAAATATACGGATTGGCTGTACACATGAAAACACAAGCGTGTCGTTTTCAGATTTATCCACTCTGGGACCCGGTTTTCAAAAAATTAGCGGTTTCAGTCCTCTCAAAACGCCGGATCCGTCTGGACGAAACGCCAATACGACACAAAATTTTTACGTATACAGCTAAACGCGTCTCCGTGTGGGACAGGGCCTTAAATACTGAAAGCACTCTTTGTTTATTGCTTGTAATGTTTTTCCCCTCTTTGTTATTGATAGCTTTTTATGTTTTTGAAGCTATTCGTTTATATAGCTTATTTAAAATTCTTAACGTTTTTTAATGTGTAATTATTTTTAAAAGTAACCTACTTATAATTAGCCTGGAAAAATACCCAGACTCTGCTACTTCACTTTGCTTCGTAGACAGAGTCTGGAATGGCATAATAGAGAAGTGTTTTCTCTCTTTTGCTAGGGGGGCGCTTGTCTGAAGTTTAAAATCATTGGTTATCCGTAAGCCAATCAGATAAGTTTAGTTATGATGTATGTTATGCGCCTGTACAGCCGCATCGAACCACAGACATCATGCATCGAACACAAATCTATGATCGAAACATCACCTCCATTTAAAAGGTTTATCAAACACTCTTCTTGTTCTGGCTTCAGTTTGAAAAACCCTGGAATGTTCTCCATAACAGAGCGAATTGCATCCCGTGTCTCGTTTCCCATTTCCATGGTTGTTTCGGGTTTTCGATTTCTCTAACCTACAATGTAAAACTCGGTGCTTAGCGTCTACATCACGGCTCTCAGCCCGCCCCTCTGTTCGTTGATTGGCCCGGGCCGTCCGAAGGCCGCTGGGAAAACTGAAAAGGTAGGCAGCTATCTCAGACTGACTACAGGGAGCGAAATGAAATTAGGGGGAAGTAGGAAGTCTGACGTAGTCAGGCTAACTTATAATTACATGTGTAATACGTAATTAAATAAATATTTAAAGTTTTTATTAATAAGATTAAGATTGGCTCATGAGGTGCCTAAAGATTCCCATCCATATTTTTACAATGATTTATTGCCTTGTGTTTGTTGAATAATATAAAAGATAAAGAGCTTAAAAAAATAATCGCATATTAAATCGCAATCGCAATATTGGTAAAAATAATTGCAATTAAATCGTTCAGCCCTAGATACCAGTACTTATTTTAGGGGCTGGGGCGATTTTGCCCAAAAAAAAAAATCTTCGATTTTTAAAGACAAATTCGAGTTTCGATTCGATTTTCGATTTTTTTTTTCAATGCACTTAAAAAATGACTGCAGACATCAGATATAGTGTCAAAAGTGCAACTTTATTGCTATGATTGTCCCTAAATCCCAAAACAAAAAGTAAATGAGGCTCTGTCATTCAACAATAACAATTTCAAGCTTTAACCCAGGTTTAAGCAAAAGTGCAACAAACTTCACAGTAGCTTAAATTTTTCTGTTCAAGAAATCAGATAATTACAAATTTTGTAACATATAACATTACAATAAATAAATAAAAACTCTTCTCAGAATAGTGGTGAATATAAAAAATTAAACATGCCTGTGGCAGACATATAGCCTGCTCAAAGAGTGAACAAATGTAAACTTTTATCTATAACAACAAAACACGTGCTTGTTTAGATCTCTGAAACATTGTTGTGCATGCTCATTCTAAACATTTTTTTGCAAGAAAGATGAGCCTGTCCCACAACCTCTGGCTTAAGGCAGGCCCCGGTTGCAGGTAACTATTCCCCCACCCACACTAAATACCCTCTCTGAGGGGGGCACTAGTGGCTGGAATAGAAAGATATTTTTTAGGCCAGTAAGCTTAGCCTTGGGAAGTTGGGCTGATGCAGCTTCCACCATTCAAGAGGATCCTGTGTCTGGCTCTATGTCTGGAATAAGCAAATATGTTGCAAGCTCAGTCTCAATTTTTGTTTTTCTCAGATTGTGGGGTGTGGCGTGGGTGGATGGTGCACTGTTTTTAAAGAAGGCACCCAGAGTCATTTTCTTTTTTGGGTGGGGGTGTTCTCAGGAACAGCTGAGGGACCAGCTTCCTCTGTGGTAGAGATGCAGAGAGCAGAGATCTCAGACACCGCTCTTTTTTTTGACAACTTCCAGTTTGCTAGCATCAATGTATGTTGTACGGAACCTCGGGTCTAAAAGTGTGGCCATGTCCAAAAGTTCCTCTTTCTCCAAATCACAGTATTTACTTTCGAGGTAACGCATGATGTTAGCTTTGATTGTTTTTGTTAGCTCCAATTCTTCCTCCTCTGGCAGGAGGAGACTTGTGTTAAACAAATGCAGCACTGGTTTGATGCATGACACACTGACGTATGATTCCCCTGACAGTGCATCAGTGAAGTCCTGGAGAGGTTTCACTGCTTTGTTGGTGGCTTCTAATACTTCCAAATCTTGCCACGTGGGAACAAGATGACGCGTTTTCTTGTCCGCACCCAGGACACGAGTTATTGCCTTCTCTTGCTCAAGAAAGCGCTCAATCATCTTTTGACGAGACCCCCAACGTGTTGGGGATTCTGAGATCAAAAGATGCTGGGGAAGTCCAAGCTCAGCCTGCAGCTCTGTCATGTCTCGCCTTTTTTTCCAGCTGTAGGAGAAGGGCTGATACAGCTTTTTTGCAGACCCCCTATGGGCCCGATCGATCCTTTGATCCTTCACACCATTCTCTGTAATAAATGTGAAAAGATATATTTAGTATATTTTTTGTCACTCCAAACTTATATTTGATTACGTGAGTTTTCAAAATTGTTTTGTACTTTTATCACAATTTTAATAGCTGTAACACAGTTTAATACATAATGTATAATGAATTGCAGATTAAGGAAAAGTCAGGTTTAGTTATGTAAATATACTAAAATAAACTGTAAATATGAATTTATGTCTGTGTGTAAACCAGTTGAAATATATACCATGTTCTGGCTATTAAATTATGAGCAAACAGTACTTTATAATGTGCAAGTATGTGCACCTATTTATTCTTACACCAACTCTTACCTATAGCGTTGTGGAGTCTGTGGCCAAAACACTGCAAGCAGGGCCAGTTGTTGTCCCTTAAGGGGCTTTTTATGATGTTGGTGCCACTATCAGTTGTCATGCAGACGAGTCGTTCCTCCGAAAGTCCCCAGGAGCTGAGAGCGTCTTTTTAAGCCATGGGCAATTTATCTCACCCAGTGTGGTTTTTCGGGGAAATACGCTGTCTGAAGGGCAGATGCTGCCCAGAGTCCCAACTAATGTTGATGTAGTGAACCGTCAGACTCAGATATGGCTGCATCGTCCGGCTGGACCACAGGTCCGTTGTGGGCCGAGTAAAACTGCATCTCCTCCAGCTCACTGCGGATCTTTTCCCGAGTTGTATTGTACAGGTGAGGGCAGCGCTACATTGGCGAAATACTTGCGACTGGGGGACAACGTACCTCGCATCTAATACTTTAAGCATGTGATTAAAGCCTCGCTTTTCGACAGAATAAATTGGCAGCATGTCTGTGGCAATATAAAACGTGATCGCCTCTGTAATCGCTTTCCATCGCGCTCCGTTCTTATCATAAGGCACACAGTTTGTAAAGCTCTCAGGGAAGTGTAGTTTGCTTTTTAGCAGGTGTACTAGAGGAGCCCGTTTTCGCTACGGAGCCGGGCTGCACTTCTCCCATTCTTCGCGATGTTTATTCCTCAGGTGCTGGGAAAAGATTTGTTTGTACTGCTGCTTCCAGTAGCAACAGCCTTGAAACATATTTTGCAGCAAGGCTTCGTCTGTGTTTTGTCTGCTGCATCAAAACCAAACCAGTTCCAAATTACGGAATTACCTGTGCCTTTCTTTGGAAGTAACGTTAGTTCTCTGCTACACGATGCCATGTTGTTTTGACTGTGTTACGCGGGGCGGGGGGGGGGCTGGCTCATATCGCGCTACGGTAACGCACAAGGACGAAACGCGGAAAAGTCCGAAAAAACAATTGTGGCAAAAAAACTCGAGGTTTGCAAAATAAAAATCGTTTTAAACTACAAAATCGATAAATCGATTAAATCGATTTTTTTGCCCAGCCCTAACTTATTTGGTACTTTATTATAAGAGTAGGGGTGTAACCCTGGCATTCTGGCCAAATTTGCCTCTTGGCCTCTGTCCATCATGGCCTCCTAATCATTTGACGCCTTCTTTCATCAGTTTTTTTGCACTCTTCTCTTTAACTTTTGACAGTCTGTAGAACTCAAAATGTTTTTTCTCGGTGCGACCGATTAGTACAGACCAAAACTCGACCATTTTTCAGCAGCATTAATCAGACAAATTTGCGAGTCCGTTCAGTTCAGTTGCATTGTTTACGTTCAGTGCCTCCAAAATGGCCGACTTCCGGATTGATGACGTGTAGTGAAAACCCTTTATGTTTTTGTTCAGTTATTATTACACAATACTTTTTTTCTGACCTTTTTTTATTTTGCCTCTTACAAATAACGCAAATAGCAACAAAAAAAAAAGACTAAAAACTAACACTAAAATTTATAAAAATGTAACTAAAACTAAGCATTTAAAATAAATAAAAACTAAACTAAACACTTTAAATACCAATTAAAACTAAACTGAATTTGAAAACAGTAAAAACGAAATAAAAATAAAAAGTAATGAAAAATGCAAAACTATAACTTTGGAGGCCACTTATTGTCTCACTTTCATTTTAAACTTTCATTTAAACCCCGATTTTCACCAGTTTCTCTACTAAAGCAAACCAGGGTTTGTATGTTAAGTCTATAATGGCATGCCTACACAAACAAATGTTTTATTTTGTTTTTCAATAGATAAGGAGTTGAAAGAACTTGAAGTACACAAGTTTGGCATTTATCATTGGATACTTTAATATATTAAGTAGTAAAGATGTGGTTTTAACAGTACAAAACAAGTAACAATTGTAGTAAACACATTAAAAAAACTGTTGAGTTATTAGCTTACAGGTGAACATAATACATCTGTACAACAGTGATGTATGCATAAAAAAAGGAAACAAAAGTAAGCTTTACAAAAAATTGTTGTTGTAATCTGTGTAGTACAGTTACATTAAGTAATTTTATCATTAAACTAATAAAGTTAAAGATCAAGGACATGAGCAATCATGTAAAATTGGATAAAAAAAAATTGTAAATCAGATAAATGTGAACTGTTGTTTTCATACATATTTATGTAAGAAACAATATAATAACTGTATCAACGTTTCTACTGTAATAACTTATGAGTTATTAGAGATGAAAGTAATACATCTGAACATTAATATATTCAAAAACAAATATAGCTTCATAAACATTTTAGTAATGTGTGTGGAAAAAGCAATTTTCCAGCAAATTTTGTTTGTTAAATTGTAAAAAAAGTTACTGGAATGTTAGTGTAAATAATAATAGTTTATAAACGTGTGTTGGTTAGACTGCTTTGGGTATGTTTGTCATGTGTGTCAGGTGTTTGAGTGTTTTCTTCTGGGATGTTTATCATTACTGAAGTCAGTTCCTCATCACTGTCGCAGATGTCTGGTGTGCTTTGTTTGGGTGTGTGTAGATCTTTTATCTGATTACTGTTCGTGAATGTGAGTGTGAGTGGACTGTTTTGATATGAAGTACTCCTCAATGTCCTGGACTGTCCATAGTGCTTATGTCGTTTTCTTGGTTGATAAAGGTTTGTCAGAAGTGAATTTGTTATAGATAGAGATACTTCTTCATTTTCTTGTTCAATTGTAACAAAATCCATTACATTTAGTTACATAACTGGTACCTTTGCGCAGTATTTTGCAACGATGGAAACTGTAATTTTTGGGACAAGTCATGTTGGGGGGTATGACACTTGGGACACTGCTTTTCATGGTGATTGCTGCACCCGGTTATGTCTGCTGTTACTGTGTGGTGTGGGGCGGAGGGAGTTTGGGTGTAGGTAGTATCAGTAGTAGGCGGCATTGCAATTTTTTTTGTGAATTGGTGTTATGGTGGTTGAAGGTGTAGTGGTGAGTGTGATCTTGCCATTGAATTTTCTGGCGTATAAATCAGTAAAATCGTGAGATTTGCCCACATCGACAAGGTTTATTTGCGGTGTCCCATAAGGACAGTGAGATCGTGCCAGTCGTGTCCGCCAGGCAGCAGGTCCTTAGTTCACAGTAATTTCTCTTATGGTGACGGTTGTGTTGGAAATGTCCATTGTGTAGACCAATGCTTCCAGTTTGGTGATCTGTAATGAATAAAATGTTAGTAATTGAAGTACATTATGTGATAAATCATGGTAATGAAATATGCCCAATATTGCAGGCATTTCAAAATACTTTAAAAGAAAAGAAAAAGAAATTGATGGAAAATCTCATTTCAGATCTATTATTTTTCAATGTTTCAATATGATGCATAAAGCACGTTTGTACTAGTTTAATGTATACAATTCTTATAGGAGAAGCGTGGCAGAAGGAGGAACGCTGGTGATGATTTATGCCCTTCTAAAAGCTCTCGCTCTTACTCATTTAGCCCTGAGACTAATGCAATTAAAATTTTTCACTCTCTTTTATGCCACACATGCATTTTCTCATGTAGAGAAAAATCATTGAGCAAACAGGACACTTACACTGCTAGACAAGACAGAGCAGGTGCCTTTTGGTATGAAAAAATTATTAGCATTTAGGTTCGGCCCATTTTATTATTAAATTGAGATAAAAATGTTGCCGCTTGTCAATGTGATGGATCGCTGTAGTGCCTCAGTGCAAGTAAACTGATCATCATCTAGTCTCATGTAAATGACATTTAGCCAAGGCTGCAAACCCGACTCTGTGTTATAAATATGTTTGACCGATCACTTCTGCCACTAAAGATTGCTTTATCAATAATCTCCCTGATCAGTTTCGTCATCTTAGCATCCCGGATAGCTTAGAAGAACTTGATATTGCAACAGAAACTTTTAACTCTCTCTTTTCCAGCACTTTAGACACAGTTGCTCCGCTGCGCTTAAAGAAGATTAAGAACATAGTCCAACACCGTGGCACAACGAGCACACTCAGGCCCTTGAGGGGTCTTTTACACTGGGCTCGTTTGCTGCGGTCCGAGCCCTTAAGAGAGCAGCCAGAAAAATGGAGCGCAACTGGAAGAAAACAAAACTAGAGGTATTTTGCGTTTCATGGAAGGAAAGCTCGATTGCTTACAGAGAGGCTTTAAACGCTGATAGATCTGCTTATTTTTCAACACTATTAGAAGAAAATAAACATAATCCTAGGTATTTATTTGAAACAGTGGCTAAACTAACGAAAAAGAAAGCTTCAAGCCCAGAAGTTTCCAAGCAACACAGCAGTAATGACTTTATGAACTTCACTTATAAGATCGATAATATCAGGGGACAAAATTATAACTATGCAACCGTCTACTACAGTATCGCATCAGGAAGTGCATTGTAGTCATTGTAGCAAAATTCGATTAATTCATTGCTATAGGAGAGGAAGAATTTAGCAAACTCGTTAATTCATCTAAATCGACAACATGTATGTTAGACCCTATATCGACTAAGCTGCTGAAAGAGATGCTTCCAGAGGTCATAGATCCTCTTCTCAATATCATTAATTCATCTTTGTCACTAGGATACGAACCAAAAACTTTAAACGCTTGTTAAAAAAAACGCAACTTGATCCTACAAAACTAGTCAATTACAGGCCGATCTCTAATCTGCCATTTCTGTCAAAGATATTAGAAAAAGCAGTATCCTCACAACTGTGTTCCTTTCTTGAAAGAAATGACATCTGCGAGGATTTTCAGTCCGGATTTAGACCGTACCATAGTACCGAGACAGCTCTCGTTAGAGTCACAAATTATTTGCTCTTATCATCCAATCATGGTTGTATCTCTCTATTAGTATTACTGGATCTTAATGCTGCATTTGACACCATTGACTAGGGGTGTAGCGGCTCACAAAATTCACGGTTCGGTTCAAAACGATACACTGGTGTCACGGTTCGGTACGTTTTCGATACAGCAAAAATAAAGAATTGCCAGAGAAATTTCCTTGATTTAAATTTTATTTTTATTAAAACTATCATCATAAAGTATGATAATTTTTTACTTTGAGCAATGATGGAGCTATACTTGACTATTCTTAGGAGCATATAAAACTAAAACAGCTCCTTGAAAAAAATTAAATGTAATATTGTAGTAGTTATAAACTGAGGTTTATTTTTATTTCAGATTAACATTTGAGGGCAGCAATTTTATTAATTATGTCGAAATAAAACCTAGGTAACGTTACTTGAAACCATTGTAGCCTACTATTCCTGCCAAACTTCCATGGCTAAAGTTAATGTTACTACAGTAAATAGTAGGATACCATACACTGGATAGTTCATTCATTGCACAATGTTTCTTCCTGGTTTCCATGTCAGCGCTGTTCGATCCGTTAATAATGGAGAAATGTGAATGTTTCTCACTAGATCTCGCAGCGATGTTATTACTACAGTGGCGAATTCAAATGTTTTCTTTACTGGACCTCTTAGCGCTGTGTAGTTACAATGTCGCTTGATCAAGATCGGCTCATGCTGCATTGGTCCAAACTGATAAACGGTCCGTGAAGCACAAAATAACAAATAGCGCAGTTTCGTTCCGCTTTCATTACGTTTGCCATTTGATGTTGGGCAATGTTGTGGTCGCGCCAGCGTCTCTTACATTATGAGATAACAAAATTTTGGTCGGCAGGAAAAATAGTCCAACTTATGTTCGGTTTGTAATGCGTACCGAACCGGATGCCTTGTATCGAACGGTTCAATACGAATCTGTGTATCGTTACACCCCTACCATTGACCACAACATTATTTTAAATAGACTCAAACATTATGTTGCCATTAGTGGAATTGCACTAGCATGGTTTAAAATCATACTTATCTGACCGTTATCAGTTTGTAGCAGTAAATAAAGAGATTAAAATTTCAGTATGGCGTACCACAAGGCTCAGTACTAGGACCGCTGCTGTTCACTCTGTACATGCTACTCTTATGAGATATCATTAGGAAGCATGGCATTAGTTTTCACTGTTATGCTGATGATACTTAGCTCTATATTTCTTCACGCCCTGATGAAACTTATCAATTCACAAAATTAACGGAATGCATAGCAGACATAAAAAACTGGATGACTTGTAATTTCCTACTAATTAAATCTGATAAAACAGAGATTCTAATTATTGGACAAAAAACTTCCACTCGTAATAACAGGACAGCCATCAAGTGTTAGACAGTATATTCTAGGTTAAGTCTTCGTGGTCGGTTAGGAACCTGGGTGTGCTCTTTGATACCAATCTTTCATTTGAAAGTCATGTGTCTAGTATCTGTAATACCGCATTTTTTCATCTAAAAAATATATCTAAATTACGTCATATGCTATCAATGAAAAATGCAGAACAATTAGTTCATGCGTTCATGACCTCAAGGCTAGATTATTGTAATGCTCTACTGGGTGGTTGCCCTGCATGCTTAATAAAAAAACTACAGCTAGTTCAAAATGCAGCAGCTTGAGTTCTTACCAGAACCAGGAAGTATGACCATATTAGCCCGGTTCTGTCAACACTGCATTGGCTCCCTATTAAACAACATATACATTTTAAAATATTGCTGATTACTTACAAAGCACTAAATGGTTTAGCTCCGCAGTACTTGAGCGAGCTCTTAACGCATTATAGTCCTTCACGTCTATTGCGATCTCACAATTCCGGCCAGTCAATAATACCTAGAATATCAAAATCGACTGCTGGCGGTAGATCCTTTTCCTATTTAGCACCAAAACTTTGGAACAGTCTTCCTACCATTGTCCGGGAAGCAGACACACTCTGTCAGTTCAAATCTTGACTAAAAATACATCTCTTTGGCCTAGCATTCACATAACACATTATAGACTTCTATAATTTAATGTTAGGCTGCATAGATTAGGTCAGCCGGAACTGGGAACACTTCCCATAAATCCTGATGTAGTTGGTAGGTTTTTGAGGTTTGCGCAGAGAAAACGGATAATCGTTTGCACCTTCGAACCTATTTCAGGGAGTGCGTTCTCGAGACACCAGGCATGGTGGTCGGACGGTCGGACGGAACGCATTAAGGGTTTTCTGTTAGAACGGTGTCGTGTTAGCGGCCCTCAAGTTAATGACTAATGATCCTCACAACTTCACTTTTACACTAATTTCTATTATCACTGTAAAGCTGCTTTGAAACAATCCATACTGTTAAAAACGCTATATAAATGAAGGTGACTTGATTGTATTATTCTATGAAATCAATCTCAATGTCAGACAACAAAAGAGCTTAGTGGAAGTCTGAACCTGCTGGCTTGAAAAGGCCCACTCATATCAGAAAGTATACTGTATCTCTCCACATGGTGGGATATCAAGAGGAAGGCCCACCTCTCTATTATTTCCTGTATCGGAGTAATCTTTTAAGCTAATTAAGATATTGTCACATAAGTCAGTATACCTTCATGTTGATGTAGGTCAGCAATGGTTTCTTCACTGGAATCATCTTCACTCGTGCATACTTCATCTGGTTGGGTAAAAAAAAAAATACAGTTTGGACCAAGTATTTAAATCAAAGACTAAATAGAATTATAAATGTGATATATGAAGTACTTATAAACTATATTTAAAACTGAATTTCACCTTCAGGATTGATCTCAATGTCATCCAGCCCTTTCCCTAGCAGGTCTTCCATTTTCCATTGCTATCAACAGTTTGCTAACTTTTGCAAGCTGCAGGGTACTCTCTGGAAGCCGATAGAATTCCCTGTGGACCCGCATATCATGTCCTAGAAAGGTAGCAAGTTGATCCATTTCATTTTCTTTTAAGTTTAGTACTGTTGAAAAAGTGGCAACTTGTTTCCTTAATCTTGTTGAGGTGAGTGACTCTGTTTTTTTTTTTGCACCACAACGTTTTGAATACTTGCGAAAGCAGTAAGAGCCTCTGTAATGAGAAAGCACACATGGGCGTGCAAACAAGTACACATTCTCTGTGTGGACTTGACACTCATTCCGGTTTTTAATGAGGAGGTCCATTGCAGTGATCACGTCAGGTGCGAGAAGCACGGGCACCATTCGTGACCTTTTACCTCGAATCTTAACTTTGCAACCTTCCTCTCAAACTCAGTATTGCCCATCATAATGTAAGGATTCAACTCTGTACGAATTCTGGATGTGAAAGCCTGGAGTTCCATTTTTGAAACTTCCCCTTGCCTTCTAATGTTAAATAGTACCACCTGTGCAAGATTCCCAAAGCTTTTGATGTTGGGTTCTTCCTCAAGGTCCTTCATGCACTTAGCACGCTCAGTAGCAAGAAACTTGTGCAGCAGGGACACATCCTGTGTAAAGGGCAAAACATGTGGTTTATTCCATTTGGCTTGATGAAGTGTACCCAGTGCAGCACCTGAAATGGATTCCGCCCATCTTTTCTCATACAGAGTGGCGAATTGCTTGACAGACTCTGCGACAGCATTGCGATTTGCAATGATGGCATTGCATTGCACAATGCCTTGCAAACTGTGACCCAATTTTAAAGCCAATGATGGGATTTTATAGGAGTTGCTATCTAAGTCATAACCAGCAACAGATCTCACTGCTTGTATCACGTGGGGGGAATTACTGGGCATAACAAGGTCTTCAGTGCTCTTCAAAGGAGTTGTAGCTCTTGCAGCTGTCAAGAGTCTAGCCATCTCTCTCATTTTTTGACACATGTAATAATTTATTTTCTTAGTTGGTTTCCTGCCATTGCACATTGACTCGCAATGGATGTCTAGTACTAAGGATGTCTCTTTCACTCCTTACAACTAAAGAAATGTCATCCTGGTTAATTTCACAAGCAATCTTCCATACAGTTTCATGAACTGTATCAGCTTTTGGTAGGTCAATGTGGATCCGTTTTTGCCCAACTCTAGTCTCCACCTCAACAGACTTTTGAGGGCAGTTTCTGACATGTCTCCATAGACTATCTCTTGCATAGAGTCCTTGACTAAACTTGCAGTGACTGAAGTCATTAGGTTGTCTGACTCTAGTGGGTCTTCGACAAGCAACCATTTCTCCATCACCACTGCTTGCCACAGTTGCATTATGGTTAAAGTTTCCCCTCTTCTTAATAGAGCGTTAAAAATCTTTTCTTTCGCGAGATCTTTTCTTAAAACTTGAAAGCCTTTGCAACATTAGGCTGTGTACTGTGAGCGGATTTGAGGTGTCTTGCCAATTTAGAAATGGCCTTATTACAATATAGACAATATTGTTTATTGTTGTACTTGCTTCGTTTTGCTGTGTTTGGCAACGAAGTGACATTTATGGAGCTGTGCGATGTCTTCTCTGATGAACTGTCACTGCAACTTATCACTGAACTACAATGGCCGCTGCTCATCTTTGAGGAACTAAAACTTCTCTGCTCCATGGAACTGTTGGTACTATCCGAACTGTGGGCTGTAAAGATCCCCAATGATATTTCCTTTAACACTTTGTGGGGAAGATGATTGTCTATGATTTTTAGATCTCTACTATAAGAACTTGTGTCAGAGGAGTTGCCACTTGAATCTGGAACATAGTTGGCATCATCATAGTCCGTAGCATCCGAAGATTCATCAGTCATGTCATTAGAGATCTAAAGGAAAAAGGAGAGAAAAGCATCTCATTCCATCAATAAGTTAAACATTTAATAATAGATAGAATATTGTTCTCCTAGTACCATCACATTGTGCATAACACAACATTTAAACATATTAATAAAAACATAAAATTTAAGTAATTAATAAAAATTCATAAAATAATTCGAGCTTTCAACCACTGCTGCTACGCTGACGGTGTATGCGCCCAAACGGAAGAAGACCGTCTACATTCTTAGCAGCATGCACAGCGTGATTCAGACTGAAAATACCACCAAAAGGAAGCCAAACACTATCACCCTTTACAACACCACAAAGTGCGGCGTGGATGTGATGGACCAGATGGTGCGGGAGTACACTGTCCGCACAGGGACACGGCGCTGGCCAGTTGCCGTGTTCTATAACATGATTGACATGGCAGCACTGAATGCACATGTGCTGTATCAAGCATGCACCGGAAGGCAGGAAAGACGGGTGGACTTCCTGCTGGAGCTTACAAGAGAGTTGGCTAACTCTCATATGTGTGCGAAGAAGGCAAGAAAAGAACAATTGCTTCGGACACAACCCTCCACACCTAGCCCTGGAAAAAGAGCCATGTTTCAGGTCAAACACCAATGCAAGAACAATCATGCCACTGTGCGATGTGTTCACTGCTACAGATACACATGTGGTAAATGCAGACGGGAGATACCATGGCAGTGCCAGGATTGTGAGTGATTGCTGGAATGTACTCACTCACTTTTTAATATTATTTGTAAATATGTGTACAAATGGTTGGTTTCTTTTTTATTTTATTTTGTACTGTTTTTATCAATAAATCTCAGCAACAAAGGAAAAAAAAAACAAGTGTGTTGATTTCTCTCTAAGATGGCAAAGTGAAACACAAGTTTCCTTGAAGTGGCTCAGCATGGCCCCACATTGTTTGCATAACAAAAGCAACTGTTCACAGCTGATTAAGGATATTAGCCTAAAGCCTTCCAGCCCATCGGCTGTCGTGCGGGTTTTATAGGTAGAAAAGCCAAATGGCTGCTCTCTGGGACTTCTAGTGTTAATATGATTTGTGTTTTACTATTTCATTATTGTTGTCTATTGGTATTTATTACATGGTCATTTGAGCTTGTTGAGTTTCCATCATGAAATCCACCATCATCGACTGAGGGAGGTCCAACTTTTGAAATGATTAATAATTTTCATCAAACATGTTCACCCCAAGTTATATCCACTTAATACTGATTGTCGCAAATTCACATCACACCGCTTCCATTCAGACTGCAGCCGAGGTAGCGTATGTATTCCGCCAATGCCAGTTTGTGCATATTTGATATTCTACTATATCTATTCTACATGTTATAGACAAATTAATAATCTCCACTTAAAGGTATAGCGGAGGATTTTCTTTTTCCGGGTGGGTAGTCTATACTATTGGTCCACCTAGTTGTCAATCATTCTGGTGATATGTTTACGTAAGGCCGTTGTACGTGCTCGTCCCTATAGTTTTCGCTTTCTGCGCATGTGCACTTTCAGGTGTATTATGTGTGATGGCTGAGGGTCGAAAGAGAAAAAATGTATACAAAGTGTATGATAAGAAGAGAAAGGCCGCAGAATATAGAAACAAGACCAGAGTGATTTTGGGTGAATATTTCACACACTGTTGGCGCTAAAAGCACAGGTTGGGCTTTCCACTGATGCCGCAGTCGCGAAGATTCTACTAGACAGCTAAAGTTTGTCATGCTATTTGGAAAAATCCATTTAAAATCACTGCTAGTAAAAGTTAATGTAAGCTATGATTAGCAATGCTAGCCCTGCCTCTCGGGAGCAAATAGAGTGGTTGCGCATGTGCATTTTAAAAAAAAAATTGGAGAGGGCGGGTCTTTTCTAAAATTAGGAAAGATCCTCCGCTATACCTTTAATTTAGCATCTGATTGAAAGCAAAATATATATATATATCTTTTTAAATATAAAAATTATACCAACTCTTCTCCTTGTCCAGTCTATTATGGTGCAAAATTGTGCAATACAGCAGCGGGTTAATGTCAATTAACAGTAAGGATGAAATACTATAGAACATTTTGTTAGGACAGAAAAATAAAATCATAATTTAAAAATAGAGACGAGAACAATATAGCCTTTATTTCATATTGTGCGCCTACGTCGGTGGGCGACATAAACCTATTGCCCGTTGGGAGCAGCGTGATAAAAATAATAATAATAATAAAAATAACAAACAAAAATAAATTAGGTGCAATGAAGCTGATTATCTTTATTTTAGGAATGAGACGAATGAAGAGTGCTTCTCTGGAGAAGACTGGAGAAACCGGGCATTTCTCAATGAGTAAATTCATGGCTGAATGGTAGAACTTACGTATCGATCATTTGGATGACACGGGTTCAAATCCCGAACAAACATGGACTATTGTACACTTTATATTAGCCTATTAAAGCTACAGTATGTATGATTTTTAGCCACAAGAGGGCGCTGTTTCCAACAATAACAAAGGCGACGCAAGATGACGCTTTGAAGGAGAGTGGAACGATGGGAGATGTCGTTTTCAACATCCAGAGACGTATGGAATTAATGAATCATGATCACGGATTAGGTAATTTATTAGTTTTTGTATTACCTGTACGTCTGAACGCGAAATTTTATGTCATGATAATGAATTAACTACAAGGAACGTGAAATGTTATGCTATATTATCCTGTTACAGCTATTTGTCAAATGATTTGTTAGGTTAATGCTGTGTAGTTTTAGGATGTTTATAGTTAATTAAGTGTTGTTTTACGTGTTCAAACCAATCGTAGTAAAATTAAATTTGAACGGACATTTGCAAGTAATGGCTTAATATTTTTTAACAACAGATATCCGATTGTATTTAATTGCACTGCCATAATCTCGGTCACGGACTGGCCGGCCAGTGTGGGCCGGCCCACCTGGTACACAAATATATTAAAATAATGACGGAAATCATAATAGGCTATTACATCCGTGGGGGTGGGGCGAACTTTACTGATTTTTGTCACCCTTCTCTCTCTCTCACTTCACTTTTTGTCTAGCTACTGTCCTATTCTAATAAAAGGTGTATACACCAAAAATATTTTTTTAATATCACTATTCAAGCATGTAATTCTCTACACATAGCCTATACTAAGCATACTTGAAGTTGTTCCAATTTAGTACACAAAAGTACACTAAATACACTTACAGTTATGCTTTACTACAATTTTATTACAAATAAAATATACTTAGGCTAGTACAAAATGCCCCTCCTTGAACTGCCACCTTAACGTGGTGGAGGGGTTTGAGTACCCGAATGACCCTAGGAGCTATGTTGTCCGGGGCTATATGCCCCTGGTAGGGTCTCCCAAGGCAAACAGGTCCTAGGTGACGGGTCAGACTAAGAGCGGTTCAAAAATCCCTTTATGATGTACACTACAACGAGGACCGTGACGTCGCCCGGTATGGCGCAGCCGGGGCCCTACCCTGGAGCCAGGCCCGGGGTTGGGGCTCGTATGCGAGTGCCTGGTGGCCGGGCCTCCCCCCACGGGTCAGCCCGAAGGAGCGACGTGGGGCCGCCTTCCCGTGGGCTCACCACCTGCAGGAGGGACCGTAAAGGGCCGGTGCTTAGAGGATCGGGCGGCAGTCGAAGGCGGGAGCCTCGACAACCTGATCCCAGGACAAGGAAACTAGCTCTGGGGACGTGGAACGTCACCTCGCTGACAGGGAAGGAGCCTGAGATTGTGCGAGAGGTTGAGAGGTTCCAACTAGAGATAGTCGGGATCACCTCTACGCACGGCTTGGGCTCTGGAACCACCCTCCTTGAGAGAGGATGGACTCTTCACCACTCTGGAGTTGCCCATGGTGAGAGGCGGCGGGCTGGTGTGGGTTTGCTTATAGCCCCCCAGCTCAGCCGCCATGTGTTGGAGTTTACCCCGGTGAACGAGAGGGTCGTTTCCCTGCGCCTACGGGTCGGGGATAGGTCTCACTGTCGTGTGTGCCTACGGGCCAAACGGCAGTGTAGAGTACCCGGCCTTCTTGGGGTCTCTGGGAGGGGTGCTGGAAAGTGCTCCGACTGGGGACTCTGTCGTTCTACTGGGGGACTTCAACGCCCACGTGGGCAGCGACAATGACACCTGGAGGGGCGTGATTGGGAGGAACGGCCCCCCTGATCTAGGGCTGGGCGATATGGCCCAAAAAAAATATCACAATATTTTTTTTTATATCAGTCGATATCGATAATTATCGATAAATGTCAAATCTTTATTTATTTCAATTTTAAAGACAGATTTTTACTCCTAAGTGAAAGCTGTAGAAAACCAGAGCGTTGTGTTTTTAAACTACTCTTTATTGTCAGAACATATCATGACAAACACTTGCCAAACAGGTGAACATTCACAAATCCGAGGTAGAACATTCAAACATTTGTCATTTTTCCTTAACAAAATAAATATCTTTATTTCAGTAGTATTAGCTTGAGTTAGGATGCAGATTTAACTATATACAATTTATGTTCATTAACAAAAACAGTAACATCTTATTCTTTAGTTTTATTTAAATTAACCATTGGTCATCCAGCATCATGCATTTAGATCATGATAACCACAGATAAAATGTAACTTTATGGTTTACTTTCTATGGTATTTATGAAAACCAGTAGCCTAAATACATCATTAAAAACTGTAATTATATTCCATTAGTCCTTTAATATATTGTCTACATTAATAATATTATACAATTCAATATATATATATATATCCCACGCACATTTCATGGTGCAGTTAATATTACTAGGCTAACGTTACAGTAACGCTAAATCCGTCGTAAATGATGGGAATGTGTAGACGGAAAAGCTTTGACTGTATCGTTGCTCAGTGTTTCTCCTGTTCATCAGCGCGGTCTCATCTGCCTTTAAACTGGTTTAAATCACTGAGACATTTGTGTTCCTCGCTGAATTTAAGTGCTTCTCACTGGATCTCGTGACTGAGACCGATCAGAGTAAACGCGTCTGTGAGCTCGCGCTCGCACTGCCGTTTGGACTTTGAGCCGAGCGGATAAACGGTCCGTGTGGCGCGCGCGGTTCAAATGAGATTCGTTCCGCTTTTGGCGCAAAAACATTATCGAACATTTATCGAACTCTTGATATCGTTTTATCGAGAAAAATTATATCACGATAATTATCGTTATCGTTTTATCACCCAGCCCTACCCTGATCTGAACCCGAGCGGTGTTCAGTTATTGGACTTCTGTGCCAGTTACAGTTTGTCCATATCAAACACCATTTTCAAGCATAAGCGTGTCCATCAGTACACGTGGCATCAGGACACCCTAAGCCGTAGGTCGATGATCGACTTTGTGGTCGTTTCATCTGACCTGCGGCTGTATGTCTTGGACACTCGGGTGAAGAGAGGGGCGGAGCTGTCAACTGATCACCACCTGGTGGTGAGTTGGATCCGATGGCGGGGGAAGAAGCTGGACAGACTCGGCAGACCCCAGGCAGCTGATGGGTACCGGCAGGCCAAGCGGAGTGCAGCCCGGCTGGTTGTGGAGGCAAAAACTCAGGCCTGGGAGGAGTTCGGTGAGGCCATGGAGAAGGACTATCGGCGCCTCAGGAGAGGGAAGCAGTGCCCCACCAACGCTGTATACAGTGGAGGTGGTCAGCTGTTGACCTCAACTGGGGATGTCGTCGGACGGTGGAAGGAATACTTCGAGGATCTCCTCAATCCCGTCGTCACTTCTCCATTGAGGAAGCAGAGGCCGAGGGCTCGGAGGTGGACTCGTCCATTACCCAAGCTGAAGTCACCGAGGTAGTCAAAAAACTCCTCGGTGGCAAGGCACCGGGGGTGGACGAGATCCGCCCTGAGTACCTCAAGTCTCTGGATGTTGTGGGGCTGTTTTGGCTGACACGTCTCTGCAGCATCGCGTGGCGGTCGGGGACAGTACCTCTGGGATGGCAGACTGGGGTGGTGGTCCCTCTTTTTAAGAAGGGGGACTGGAGGGTGTGTTCCAACTACAGGTGGATCACACTTCTCAGCCTCCCCGGGAAAGTCTATGCCAGGGTACTGGAGAGGAGAATATGGCCGATAGTAGAACCTCGGATTCAGGAAGAACAGTGCGGTTTTCGTCCCGGCCGAGGAACACTGGACCAACTCTATACCCTCTATAGGGTGCTGGAGGGTTCATGGGAGTTTGCCCAACCAATCTACATGTGCTTTGTGGATTTGGAGAAGGTATTCGACTGTGTCCCTCGAGGCGTCCTGTGGAGGGTGCTCCGGGAGTATGGGGTCCGGGGTCCTTTGCTAAGGGCTGTCCGGTCCCTATACGACCGGAGCAGGAGCTTGGTTCGTATTGCCGGCAGTAAGTCAGACTTGTTCCCGGTGCATGTTGGACTTCGGCAGGGCTGCCCTTTGTCGCCGGTTCTGTTCATAATTTTTATGGACAGAATATCTAGAATATCCACGGGCCGGAGGGTGTCGGCTTCGGGGACCATACGATTTCGTCTCTGCTCTTTGCTGATGATGTTGTCGTGTTGGCCCCTTCAGACCAGGACCTTCAGCATGCACTGGGACGGTTTGCAGCCGAGTCTGAAGCGGCTGGGATGAGAATCAGCACCTCCAAATCCGAGGCCATGGTCCTCATTCGGAAAAGGGTGGCTTGCTCTCTTCAGGTTGGTGGAGAGTTCCTGCCTCAAGTGGAGAAGTTCAAGTATCTTGGGGTCTTGTTCACGAGTGAGGGAAGGATGGAACGGGAGATTGACAGACGGATCGGTGCAGCTTCCGCAGTAATGCGTTCGATGTACCGGTCTGTCGTGGTGAAGAAAGAGCTAAGCCGCAAGGCGAAGCTCTCGATTTACCGGTCAATCTACGTTCCTACTCTCACCTATGGTCATGAGCTTTGGGTCATGACCGAAAGGACAAGATCCCGGATACAGGCGGCCGAAATTAGCTTTCTCCGCAGGGTGGCTGGGCGATCCCTTAGAGATAGGGTGAGGAGCTCGGGCACTCGGGAGGAGCTCAGAGTAGAGCCGCTGCTCCTCCACATCGAGAGGGGTCAGCTGAGGTGGCTCGGGCATCTGTTCCGTATGCCTCCTGAACGCCTTCCTGGGAAGGTGTTCCGGGCACGTCCCACCGGGAGGAGACCCCGGGGAAGACCTAGGACACGCTGGAGGGACTATGTCTTCCGGCTGGCCTGGGAACTCCTCGGTGTCCCCCCGGAAGAGCTGGAGGAAGTGTCTAGGGAGAGGGAAGTCTGGGCATCTCTGCTTAGACTGCTGCCCCTGCAACCCGGCCTCGGATAAGCGGAAGAAGATGGATGGATGGATGGATAGTACAAAATGAGTTGTTTCAAAAATAGCACACTTCAAGTTAACTAATCATTAACACACTTGAAGTATAGCTACTTATAATTAGTCTGTTTGCAAGTATACTTAGCTTTTTTTTTCACCAGGGCAAATGTGACCTAATAGATGTTACTTAAGGTGCTCTAAGTGACATCACGTGTTTTTTAGGCCAATTTTTTTTTGTCACATACAACAAACATCTCCTCACTATCCGCTAGCTGCCTGTCCCCTGAACATATTGTAAAAAAAGCGCGGTCTCTGGAGACACCCCAGGCTCCACAAACTGCAACAAAAACAAACTGGGCCAAACCGCCACGAAACATAACAAACAGTGTTCCAGCCAATAACCGACAAGAAGGATTTGGGGGTGGGGTTTGGGGGGTTAGTGCGCGGATGAGGAGGAGGGAGGGTCAGTCTAGCTAGCCTCCGTTTTGTTTGACAACACTTCGAATGTGAATCAACATATGTATAATGATCGATCTGTCATGTCATATAGGCCTATGTATCTCGCATTGTTTATAAGTGCTATTATTGACAGTTGAATGTGTTGCAGGGAAACACAGATACATCCTCACTGGAAGTATCAAATCCAGATGAGACCTGGAGTCCTCCCAAGAATATAAGCCATGAAGCCTCACAGGGTAGAGGAAGACGAGCATCCACAAGAAAGAGAAGAGGGACGGGAAGAGCAAAAGGGATTGGAAGAGAGAACAGGGTGGAAAGAGAGAGTGGAGAAGTTGTCAGTGCAGCAAGACAGAGGAGGGCTACAAGAGGAACACATGCAGCCAGAGGCAGAGGAAATACAGCATCATTGAGTGAAGAGGACAGATTGAGGGTGGCTAGGCTGCGGGAGGACAGGCGGTTGATGACACAAGTGAGGGTGGACATACTATCAAGTGTCCTGGATAGGTTCTGTATTTGGTAGTAAAATTTAACAATTTTTTCCAGGAGGTTATACAGGACATGTGTTTGGATGAAGCAAGAGGTCTTTTACAGAGAACCTGGCCTCAAGCTTGATGTGCTTCAACCTAATGCTCTCAGAGAGGAACAACCACTACAGGGAGTACCTGGATGGTGCTTCTGTACAAATTGCAGGGAAATGCCATCAGATGTAGAAAATAAATGTTGTGGAATGACAGAGGCCACATGTACAGTATAAGCAAGCTACCCCACATGTATTTGTACATTTTAGATGAACATGTAACTGAACGGGCAACTATTTATTTATGTAATGTTACATGTTAATTATTTTTATTCTATTACCTCATGTAAATTAGATTTTATACTACAGAATAATATTATTTTTTAATGAAAAGTTACTGTATTGTTCTTTACTGACCTTATTTAATAAATATTGTATTGTCAGAGTAGTATAAATAAAAAACAACAATGTTACAGAGGTTGTGCAAAAAATATTATTTTTTGCAGTATGTAAATCAAATATTTATAAAAATTATGGTTAGGAGAAGTTTATTGAGATAGCACACTCAAATAAGATTGAAAACTGAAAAAGATAATTGTAATGTCAGATTACAAAACTTTATAAACAAAACAACTTATTTTTGTTTAGATGACAGTCCAAATCAGAGCTCTGGTGGTGTGGATGAGAGGTTGTGCTTCAAGGCTCATCTGTCTCAAGTGTAGGAATGGCTCCTTTTTTGGGGGGGAAACAACATTGCATTGTTGTGGCAAAAAACAATTACTAAACTCAGCATTCCCAGGCAAAGAGACGTCAAGATCCAAATTGTATTTAAAAAGAAAAGTAATTTATTCATGCAAGAAAAATGGTTCTCTGACCCCAGCCCTGCAGCCAGGCTGCAGGCCAGAGTCAGAGACAGACAGATACTGGCACTTCTCCTCAAGAGAGCTTGGCCTGCTACTTTATAATGCAAGGGGAAACCATCACCCCCACCGTTTATACAAGCAGGAACAGCTTCCCCCAGCATGGGAACTTAAAACACAGATCATTCTCGGGCTCACACCCCCCCTCCAGCTGAACCAACGTTACACCAGGAAACTCAGAATACAGACAGAGAACATACAGCATTAATCTGTTAAATCATTAGGAAAGATTAAAAATGCCATTACAGCATTAAGTACAGATAAATAAGCACAATGTACCAAATATTTCACTGATCCATAGCAATAGTAAAACAAACATACGCATCATACCCAACTATCATAAATGATTAGCCTGTAACAAATATATTAGCAGCTACTATGCACTACTAAGCAAGTGAGATTTTGATGGACATACCTATCCCCCTATTGACATGGGACTCTAGAATAGTGTCAATTGATGGAGGCGGGACTTTTGGAAGGAGGCCTAGTCTCCGTCTTGGCATCCCATTGTCAGCCTGTAGTCTTTCATGCAGAATTGCTGCCTGTAGATCTGGTATGTAGCTGTAGTCCTTCTTGACCTTCAGAGCATATACTGTCCATCTTCCTGTTTTTTTTCTGAAACACTCGACGATAGCTGTAAAGCAAAGTATGATATTATAGTGATACAAACATATTTTACTTTTAAATACAGTTATATGTCAATATGAATATGACTAACATAAATGGTTGGTTGAAAATCAAAACAAAATTGTTGCATTTGACAATCACACTGTGCTATTGCCTTTTGTAGAAGCATGGCATGTTAAATTATGATATTCTTACATCTTTTGCCCGTTTTTGTTTAGCAGTGGTGGTTGTAATCCAGGGCTGCCAGGAGAGTTCTTGCCTCGTACACCATTGGTGAATAGCTGAACCGCTTGCTGGCATACATAAGCAAGTGGTTGTGGAATGCCTCAAGCTGACAGGCGGATCTGTACAAATTATTTGTATTTATATTCTCATACAGAGGGTTACTCAACACATACTGTAACCTAATCAGTATGTCAAATAAATGAATCCATAATACAGAAATAATTACTGTAAATTATTACTCAATATCATTTTGAACATTGTTGAGTAATGGAAAAGTAAAAAATCTAAAATCAATTTGTCAGTAAGGAGAGTGCTTCCTGTAGTTACCTGAAAGGTAGATATCAGTGGACATCTCTGAGCCACCTCTTCTTCAACACTATAGCTTCCAGTGCCTTATGAGCCTTGGAACCACTCTCCAGTAGGGTTGGGTATCGGTTGGGTTTTATCCGATACCAGTACCTACTCTGTATTTTTTAAACGGTTCCGGTGCTTAAACGGTTCTTGAACCGGTAGCAAAACCGCACACACTTTGTCAAAAAAATAATACCCTCTTATTTACAAGGGCCAAACTGGACACAATATTAACTTAAATATTTAAATATTTTTCTGATTTCTGATTAAATGAAAAATTGCGCCGCTTAAGGGGCTATTGATGTAAAACACTTAAGGTAAGATCAACATTTTGTCTTCACATATTATGAATTTTACTTTAAGCAGAGAAATATCTGACACTGAGCAGAAATATTGAACACACACAGTATAGCCTCGTATAAAGTGTTGGAACTTTGTTAAAACATTTTGCACACGTTGTCACACTCGCTGTTGAATGGCAGCGGTGTTTGCTATCCTACTTGATATGCAAGATTTGCAGTTGGCATTAAAATAGGCCTACTAGACTTACCCGAAGAGGAACGGCTTATTCTGTGATGTCAGATGACGGAATCATCTGTAATGTCGCAACTCGATCACACTAAATGCGTCTCTATAACACGCAGTGTGTTTATCGTGTAATTTTTTCCACGGAAAGTTTTTACGTGCATAGGATATGCATGGGTTGGTTAGGGTGGGTTTAGTAGTGGTGTGGGGTGCGTGTGTATTATACGTTTGGGTAGAATTAGTGTGTGTGGGATGCGTGTGTGTTAAACGCAATGAAGTGCGTATCAAATGCACGCGAAAACTGCATATCATATACACGCAAAAATTGCACGATAAACACACTGCGTGCACACTGATACACTGGCAGCTCTCTATGTACTCTTTATGCAGTGCTCTGAGAATTATTATTATTTTTTTTAAAGGTATAAAAGGTATCACCAGCATAACGTGTGAATAAAGACTCTAACATAGCACATCGATGCACATGAGTAGGTGTATGGACATTATATACTTTTTTTTTTTTGTATGAAAGAAATTAGATAAAATGTGCTTGTGTAATACTTACAAGGAACTGTTGCTCTGTGTCTGCCGTCTTACAGCAGAACCAGAAGTGATTTACAATTTCTTTTAACCAGTGCAGGAGGATCTTTTGTCCAGATTGCTGTGCTGCCTAAGTTTGCACATACAGTAACATATGTGGTTTAGTACAATTTAGCTTACAACAACATTAGATGTATACCTGCACAACAAAAAGCCTCAAGAATGACAAATTACCGCAGAGATCATCTTGGCTAAATTCTTTGCCCCGTGCCATATGTCCCATGAGTGAACAATTCCTGTGTCTTTATAGCGACCAGTTGTTTTATCTTAAAAGGGAGAAAAAGAGCAGCTGACAAATCATACAGTACACATGTGTAACATACCAGAAGCACTTTCTGGTATTTGTTTCAATAAGTAATACCAACTTACTCATAACAGAGGCAATTTGTGTGTGAGCATCAGTGCAAATTTCTGCAATCTTAACTTCACCAAGAAGTTTGTCCACGGTCGTGACAAAAGCCTCTTTCTCCATGATCACAGAATTGTGTGCAGTCTGCCTCTTATCGATGGTAACAACTGAGCTGATTTCTTTTGAATCATTCTCCATGGCAGTGTAGGAGCAATACTGGGCACAGTACCCAGGACTGTCCATTCGTCCATCTGCTGTACAGGAAACAATAAATCTGTAAATGATCACTACTACACACTATAAATGACGAACAAGCATAATATTAACAATAAGCAAACATTGAAGAATCGGTATACTTTTCTAAAAATATTGTAATAAAGAAACAAAATCAATAAAACAAAAAAAATTATACAAAAAAAAATTAATGTTCAAGAATTCATGTGGTTATTTGCTAGTTGTCAATTTTTTTAAAATACCATGTAACATACCTAATATGACAACACCATCTTTACTCTTTGCACGTTGAATGGCTGCAGATCTCTTCTCCTCCCACAAGTTCTTTATTGCTCCAATGCAGTATGTGTCCTGAATGTTAAAAAATGTGTCCTTCCCTAGAAAGCCCATGTTCATATAGTTGAATAGGTGTGCTACTTTGTAGTAATTATTTCCTGACAGGAGAATGTTTGTGGCCATCATGAAATCCCCTGCCTGCATGCCATATTTAAGTGTGGGCTGTGAATTCCACATCCATAATTTGTGTCCATTTGAACACATCTAAAAAATAATGACACAGTAGGTTAATAGCATGTATGTGTGGCGACCGAGTTCTTACAACAGGGACACAAAATAAATAAACCAACTACGCCACCCTGGGGACTTTCTACCAGGGAATCACCCTTGATATACTAGGAGCACACAAGGCTCACAGGCTCGTATCGGCAATCACTCCCGAGATACCACCACCAAGATGAAGAGGGCTGCCGCCCTTAGTTTTCTTGCTGCCCAGGCCTACAATAAAGAACACACAGACTCACACCACAAAATAAAGAAAACCAAAGGAGAAAACAAGAAATTCACAAAAATAATTGTTTGACCCAAATGCACAATGTTCATCTCAAACCAGTATGATAACAAGCATTCTCATCATAGACAGATACGTTCCAGATGATTGTCACCTCACAACATTGTTGAATTTTACACGTTCACAAATGATAAATAGATTTTTTTTAAAAAGGGAAAACTTAAATCAAAACAACAATGAACAGTGATGACTAAGAATAATGAGCATCAAAAGCCACTTTAAATAAAGCTCCTTACATTCTGAGTACCCAATATCACATCCCGGGCAATGAAAACCATCCACACCAGTTCTCATGGAATGAAACAGAAAAGTTAACAAAAAATGACTCATGTACAGTAGTGACTATTACGTTACTTATAAACACACACATAGATTTGCTTACCTGTCTAGTAATACACACGCGAGAGCAGAGTCTCTGTCAAGCCTAAGTTCGTTGCGAAGCTCTCTCCATCTCGAAAACGCCACACCGATATTTATCCTTGTTTTATTCCTCCGCTTGTCACAAATTCTGCATGTATCCTCATATGGACGCTTACGTTTTGTTGGCACTTCAATACTCGCCAAAGAGTAATCGTGATCCATGATGTACACAACAGCTATAACCACCACTTCCGCATTTGTCCACGTGATATTGCGGAAACCAAGGATAGAGCGGATATTGCGTCACTGACAGGCAACATTTTTTCCTGGGACAGACAATTATTTAAAATTGGAATTTCTCTGAAATAAAAAATCTTTGGAGACTTTTGGGATATTGTAAGTACCAGTGGCGGGCCGTGCATTTCACACCTAGGCCTTCAGTGATGTCCACCCTGAATTAATAACTTTTAATAGTGTAGCAGCGCACGCACATACTCTCTATAATGTGAAATTCCTGTTTTTATTTTGCACCGGCAGTTATAGGGTTAATGCGGTGAGTTCGCGAAAGGCCGGGTAGAGAGAAACGAGCAATTGAGTTCGGCTTTTGTGTACAGTGGTTCTTGCGTTCCGATTATAAATTCAGAAACGGATCCTCCCTGTCTTATCCTTCAATGGCTACAATAGTATTAATGTTTGAAGAAAATCATATTCAGCACGGACAAAAACAGGGGCAAAAAAATGCATTATACTCTCCAAAACTGATTTTTTTTACACAAAATCCATCCTAATTTCTTTCCTCAAAAAGACTTGAATTACTTGGTTGTACAGGTTGTCTGTGCTTTTCAGTCCCAGCAACCTTTTCTATCGCCATCGAGGTTAATGTGCTGAAAGTCGAGTCTGTCCCGTCGTATTTCTGTCATAAGTTTTAATTCGCTTTTAGTGCTGAGAGTGTGTGCTCGACAGAAGCAGTAACGTTAAACAGGGAAAACACAGCAAAACATGATGATGTGTAACGTTACAGCCGACACAAGCTCTCACACCAGATTTTTGAACGATATCATTGAGATCAGCGGGACTTTTGCCTTCAAAATCAGTCCTGGCATAACCTTACATTGCAGTCAGTTCTGTTTTTACCCGGACAGATCGATAGAGATCCGTGACTCTGCGTAAGATGGATAAGGGATTTTTTCCGGTAGGTTTGAACCTGCTGGTGGTCGAGGAAGGAAATAAACATTAATTTGTGGGTTGAAAAACTATTAAATCTACAGGTATTTTAGTTTACACAGTTCGCTACAGATGCGGTTAGCTAGCTCTGACTACCAGTAATAATAGTACACGCTCTGACCATCTAATCAAAGGGCGTGAAAATGCTTACGTTATTGTATGCCTGCTAGATGGCCCCGGTGCAATCAACTCGATATCTGATTGGCTGATTAAATCTGACCGATTATCTGATTGGTTAAAGCAACAGTTTCATTGCCATTCATTTAAGCTACAGGCGCCCGCACTATCGATTCTGAAGGCCTCGAAGCAGATATATTTGACCCTGGCAACACATGATGGCTGAAATATGATTGGACAAAAGCACTAAAATAAATATACACTACTAGAAGCAGCTCAACCAAGAGAAAAGCTATGAAATTATGAGAACGGACTATTGGGAATAATTTAATACTCATTCATAAAAAATATATATTAAAGTGCAAGTTAGTGATTCTCATAGTGTTTAGGCCAGCAGAGAAGGCCTTACTGGCCCTGACAGCCCACCACTGGTAAGTACATAGGAAATATGATACTGCAGGAAATATATCACAATGTCCAAGTGATTTTTGGATCTTTTATTACAAAATTGTTACATATTGTAACTTTAATGCATGTCATAGCCT
Source organism: Phoxinus dragarum (assembly GCA_033366665.1). Lineage (NCBI taxonomy): Eukaryota > Metazoa > Chordata > Actinopteri > Cypriniformes > Leuciscidae > Phoxinus > Phoxinus dragarum. The sequence continues at coordinate 71,060 of JARPMJ010002279.1, forward strand.
ATTATTAATGCAGACAAACAACAAAGAAACAAAACATTTTTTTAAATAGGATAGCCTTTTTTTTGGTTCCTATAAAGAGTTTGTAAAAACATGGTTTTAAGCAAGGTGCGATTTGCCAGGGGGACGGGGATTTCCTTCTGGTCTAAACATCCCTGCTTCTGCTGAATTATTCTAACCCCCCCTCCCTCTACAGTAATCAATGCTATACATTACTTCACCAATAGATCATATAAAATATATATAAAATAAAGATATGCAACAGGCACGTTTAAACGACAAACAATAAAATCAGAGCCAGTTTCAGTTACGTTCATGGTTCCAGTGGCCTTAATGCAAGCACTGCTTTCAAAATGTCACAAAGCGTTTTGAGATTATTTTGAATTAAATATTGAAGTTAATATTTAAGTATTTTGGCACACCACGCCGAGTGGCGCTATCCATTGTTCTTGTTACGCTCCACGCGTGTTTCGTGTTTTGTTTATACTGATGTGTACTTTGCACGTGTTGGTTGTTGTGCTCATTGTCTTCTCTTTGTCTCTCGCTCTTTCTCTAAAGACCTGTGCGTGTAAAGACCAACGACTCTACCTGTGCGTGTAAAGACCAACGACTCTACCTGTGCGTGTAAAGACCAACGACTCTACCTGTGCGTGTAAAGACCAACGACTCTACCTGTGCGTGTAAAGACCAACGACTCTACCTGTGCGTGTAAAGACCAACGACTCTACCTGTGCGTGTAAAGACCAACGACTCTACCTGTGCGTGTAAAGACCAACGACTCTACCTGTGCGTGTAAAGACCAACGACTCTACCTGTGCGTGTAAAGACCAACGACTCTACCTGTGCGTGTAAAGGACACCGAGCAAGGACACCGACAAGGCACTGAGTATTTATTTATATCTGTGTTATCTTATTGTAATTTCCTCTCTTTTCTACTCAACTGTCAACTGATCTTTCTGTTTGTGAGCTCTTACACCATGTGTTTTATAATCCCTACTATTATTAACATTCGTAAATCCAATGTCACACGTCGGAGGCGGCACAATGCTAACAACCTGCGTACCCTTCCCATGTCTTCTAGTACCATTTTCTCTTTTCCTATTGGTCTCTGGAATTGCCAGTCCGCAGTTAACAAAGCTGATTTCATTACATCTATTTCTAGTCATTCAGGTCTCAGCCTTCTGGCCCTAACTGAGACCTGGATCAGACCAGAGGACACAGCCACACCAGCTGCGCTCTCCACTAACTTCACTTTCTCACACACCCCTCGTCTGACTGGAAGGGGTGGAGGTACCGGTCTGCTCATCTCAAACGATTGGAAATTTAATAATTTACCACCTCCGTGTAACAACAACTCATTTGAATCACATTCTATTACCATCACTAGTCCTATTAAAATTCATTGTGTAGTTGTATATCGTCCCCCAGATCAGCTTGGCAGTTTCTTAGAGGAGCTTGATGTGCCAGAGGATGGCACTCCTCTCATAGTTCTTGGAGACTTCAACATCCACCTTGAAAAACCCCAAGCTGCTGATTTCCACACTCTGCTTGCCTCATTCGATCTCAAACGAGTATCGACTTCGGCTACTCACAAATCGGGTAACAAACTGGACCTTATTTACACACGCTACTGCTCCACTGACCATACTCTTGTCACTCCACTGCACACCTCAGATCACTTCGTGACTAGTCCTTTCTGGTGTTGTTTTTCCTACGGATTGTGTGGCCTCAAATAACATTTGTTTTGATGATTTTTGTAACCGCAATAACCTTGGGTTTTTGCATGTAAATGCAAGAAGCATATTACCTAAACTGGACCAGCTTAGAGTTTGGGTTGAGAGTTCTAATCCTGACGTTTTGGTGATCACTGAGACATGGTTGCGTAACTCTATTCCCTACCCTGATCTGTATTTATCTGGTTACAACTTGTTTCGCCAGGATAGGTCATCTAAGGGTGGGGGGGGGTGGCAATTTTCACCAAAGAACATCTTCAATGTAGTATAGCCCTGGCAAAGTCTATACCCAAACAGTATGATCTTGTTCTTAACATGAAACTATCAAACAGCTTTTCTTTATCTGTGGCTGGCTGCTATCGCCCTCCATCTGCACCAGCATGTACCCTAGAGGCCTTAAGCAATGCTCTTGCCCCTTTCACCAGGTCTGAGTTGATCATACTTGGTGACCTAAACTGGGACATGCTTAAGCCCCCTGAGAAAGTTGTACAACAATTTGACTGCCTAAACCTTCATCAAATCGTAAATCTACCTACCAGATACAACCCAAAAAGTTGTGACAAGGCCACATTGATAGATGTTGTGTTTACAAACGCACCACTCATGTACCTATCGGGTGTTTTTTGCAATGACCTCAGCGACCACTGTTTCATTGCCTGTGTTAGAAAACACCTTTCTGTTAAACAGCCTGTCGTAATCACTACTAAACGTAGTTTGAAACATTTTGATGCTCAAGCTTTCTTACGTGATTTGGCCCATGTAAACTGGTATAGAGTCAACCTGATTCCCTCTGTTAATGATGCATGGTTGTTGTTTAAAGATCTTTTTACTGCTGTGATCAACAAACATGCCCCAAACAAAAAGATACGCATAAAAAACCGTAACAGCCCATGGATTAATCGTGATCTAGCCATTCTGCTTCAGCAAAAAAATACAGCCTGGCGCAAAGCACGCAAGTCACATTCTGCTAAAGACAATCTTTTATTTCGTCAAATCAGGAACAAGGCCACACAAGCGGTGAGGGAGGCTAAAGCTGGCTTCTTTAAAGAGCAGTTCACACTCTGTGGTGCAAACCCAAAAGCATTTTGGAATACAGTAAAAAAAATTGAAAAACAAACCCCGGACCATACCATTGTCCATAAAAATAGATGACATAATTGTTACTAATAAAAATTCAATGGCTGAAGCTTTCAATCACCACTTCATAAATTCTGGCCTTGTTTCCAAGGCGTTAAACCATATTGCTATAGCCTCTGCAGCCTCTAATACCTGCAGCCTTGCAGCACCTCCTCACAGTTTTTCCATCCGGCCTGTTTTAGTGGGAGAAGTCCTGAAGGAATTGACTGCTCTGGACCCCAATAAAGCAGCTGGGTCAGATGATCTTGCCGCTTTCTTCATTAAAATTGCTGCCCCTGTCATTGCGGCTCCTCTAACAGCCATCATTAATCTCTCCCTTCATACAGCCGAGATTCCACCTGCTTGGAAAGAAGCTGTTGTGCTTCCTCTGTATAAGGGCGGTGATCAGCTGACCTAAACAATTACAGGCCAATCTCCATCTTGCCGTGTGTGTCTAAAATTTTGGAAAAACTTGTCAATAAACAACTAATCAGTCATCTCAATGTTAACGGTATCATCTCTGGGGCACAGTCTGGTTTCCGATTAGGGTATGGTTGTGTTACAGCTACCACTAAAGTGCTTAATGACATTACATCCGCGTTAGATACCAAACAACACTGCGCTGCTATATTCATTGACCTTGCAAAGGCTTTTGATTCCGTGGATCACAACACACTTATCCACAGACTTAGCAGCATTGGTGTCACTGATCACTCACTGGTTTGGTTTTCAAATCATCTCTCTCACCGGGTTCAACGTGTCAAATTTAAAAACCTCTCCTCCCACTCCCTTCCGGTTACCAGGGGTGTCCCCCAAGGCTCCATCCTTGGGCCTACACTTTTCTCAATTTACATTAATAACATTCCCCAGGCAGTTGGTAATTCCTTTATTCACTTATATGCTGTTGATACAATCCTTTATGCCACAGGTTCCTCTCCAGATGCTGTTCAGGCTATCCTGCAAGCTATCCAACTACAGCAGTCCTTTACACAACTCAAACTCACTCTTAATACCTCGAAAACAAACATTATGTGGTTTTACCGTAAGGGTGCTACGCCACCTCCTGCCCTTAACATCACCACCTGCAATGGGACTACTTTAGAACAAGTCACTGCATATAAGTACTTGGGCATCTGGTTGGAAACTTCACTTTCTTTCTCCATCCACATATCAAAGCTGCAATCTAAGGTCAAAGCCAAGCTTGGTTTCCTTTATAGAAACCGCTCTTCTTTCACTACTTCGGCCAAACTTACTCTAATTCAAATGACCATTCTACCCATGCTAGACTACGGAGACACTATATATAGGGTTGCTTGCAAGTCCAATCTATCAAAACTTGACACTCTTTACCATTCTGCTATTAGGTTTGCTACAAATGCTCCTTTCAATACACACCACTGCGCACTATATTCTTCTGTTAACTGGCCCTCCCTTCACAATCGCCGAAAAATTCATTGGTTCACCTTCATTTACAAGACCCTTCTCGGCCGTTCACCTCCATACTTAGGTCACCTGCTGCAGCCAAAGACTGTCACTTATAATACTCGATCCTCAATTCATTTTCAATTAAGCGTTCCCAAAACCAACTCTGCCTTTGGTCTAGCATCTTTTCAATCTGCTGCCGCTCGCGATTGGAACACGCTGCAAAATATTATCAAACTGGAGACATTCATTTCAATTGCATCATTCAAAACTATTATATCATCCTTGTTCACGGATATATGCAGCTGCTTCTCTACATAGTTATTATTATTTATTTTAATTTTTTATTTTTTTTTATCATCCATTATCACTTCTATGTACCTATACACTTAGCTGGTTATAAGTGTCTGTTGTCTACTGTGTTGTGTTTTAAAGTGTATCTTGTATGTATTTAATGTATTTATTTTAGCCCTCCTTCCCTTTCCCTAAGTGGTTATTCCACTTGTCAGGCCGCCATTGTAAATAAGAACTTGTTCTTAATGACTTGCCTGTAAAAATAAAGGTTTAATAATAAAAATTCCTCCTCACTCTCAACCTCAATCTGCCTCAGAACACAACACGCACTCCTCCACAGGTCACATTTCAGCGTAACCTACGCTCACTCTCACCCTCTCGTCTATCCTCTTTGGTCTCGTCCACACTTCCTCCACCAGACCAGCTCTCAGCACTAGATACTAACAGTGCAACTGATACTCTTTTCTCCACTTTAACATCCTGCTTGGACAACTTCTGCCCCCTTTCCTCAAGGCCAGCCCGCGCCACTCCCTCTGCCCCCTGGTTATCTGACGTTCTCCGTGAACATCGTGCTAAACTCAGGGGTGCAGAGAGGAAGTGGCGCAAATCCAAAGATCATACTGACCTTGGTCTTTATCAATCCCTCCTCTGCTAACATATCTACTGCTAAAATGACTTACTATCACAACAAACAATTCTTCTGACTCTCGCATGCTTTTCAAAACCTTCTCCTCCCTTCTTAACCCTCCCCCTCCTCCTCCTTCATCAACCCAAACAGCTGATGATTTTGCCACATTCTTCATAAACAAAACTACCACAATCAGCGGCCAATTTACTAATCCACAAATTAACACACACATTTTACCAGCTAACACACACATTCTACCCTCTTTCTCCTTGCTTTCAGAGACAGAAGTCTCCAAACTCCTCCTTTCCAATCGCCCTACTACCTGTCCGCTTGATCCTATTCCCACTAACCTACTTCAAGCTATTTCTTCCTCTGTTATACCCACACTCACACACATCATAAACACATCTCTTCACACTGGTACATTTCCCACAGCATTCAAAAGCGGACACTCAACTGAGACTGCTCTGCTCTCAGTAATTGAAGCTCTGAGATTGGCAAGGGCAGCTTCCAAGTCCTCAGTTCTCATCCTGCTGGATCTGTCTGCTGCCTTTGACACAGTTAACCACCAGATCCTCCTGTCAATCCTAAAGATGAAGGGGATCGCGGGTACTGCACTCCAGTGGTTCAGGTCTTTCGGGTAGGTCCTTCAGGGTGTCGTGGAGGGGCGAGGTGTCTAAGACCCAACATCTAGCCACTGGTGTGCCTCAGGGCTCAGTTCTTGGACCACTTCTCTTCTCAATCTACATGACATCACTAGGATCTGTGATTCAGAAACATGGCTTCTCCTACCACTGCTACGCTGATGACACACCTCATTCCAGCCGGATGATCCGACGGTAGCCGCTCGCATCTCAGCCTGCCTGACAGACATTTCTGACTGGATGAAGGACCACCACCTTCAACTAAACCTCGCGAAGACAGAGCTACTTGTAATCCCAGCTAACCCAGCACTTAATCACAACTTCACCATTCTGCTAGGCTCGTCATCCATAACTCCATCAAGATCAGCCAGGAACCTTGGAGTGGTCATTGATGACCAATTGAATTTCACAGACCACATTGCTAGCACTGCCCGGTCATGCAGATTTGCCTTGTACAACATCAGAAGAATCAGGCCCTTCCTATCAGAGCATGCTACACAACTCCTTGTTCAGGCGCTTGTTCTATCCAGACTGGACTATTGTAATGCTCTCCTGGCTGGTCTCCCAGCTTGCACTGTCAAACCTCTGCATCTGATCCAGAATGCTGCAGCTAGAGTGGTCTTCAACGAGCCGAAGAGAGCACACGTCACTCCTCTCCTCACGAAATTGCACTGGTTGCCGCTCGCATCACATTCAAGTCACTGACGTTTGCCTACAGAACAACCACTGGCACTGCTCCCCTGTACCTGAACTCATCTCAAAGAGGCACGAAATCTCTCTCTCGGGCCTTTACTATGACGGTTCCCTGCTGGTGGAATGATCTGCCTAACTCAGCCAGAGCTGCTGAGTCTGTAGCCATCTTTAAGAAACTGCTGAAGACGTATCTTTTTCGGCAGCACTTGAGCACTTGATTCAGCACTACTAACACTTTCTTATCTATTCTATTCAAAAAAAAAAAAAAAAATGCGCGTTGCATTGTACTGTGAAGGGTCATAGCACTTACATACTGTTGTCCTACTGCTAGTTTAATTGCTTCTATTGTTTCTCATTTTTAAGTCGCTTTGGATAAAAGCGTCTGCTAAATGAATAAATGTAAATGTAAATATCCCTGGTTGTTTCAGTGTTTGTCACGGAGTCCTTTTCTATTATCATGCCACTTCTGAGTTCTGCTTTGTTGCCTGTTTTGTATTGTTTTATGTTTTGGATTTCTTCTCTGGTTTTGACCCCTGCCTGGACGGTTTCTGACTACGGATTACCCTAATAAACTGCTTGTGGATCTAACCCCTGTTTCCCGTGTGTGGATCGTGACAGAAGGACTCTGTCAATATGCACAGATCCAGCAGTACGGGTATTCGTATCGCTCCTCCAAGCACTGCTGAGGAGAGGATGGGGCGATTTTGTAATCTGGCCAATCTACGTCAGCAGGGCCGGTCGGTGGGTGATCTATCCCAATTTTTTTGGACTCTCTCGAGAGGTATGGGATACAATGAGGCCACACTCAAGGACCTTTTTAATAAGTGTCTTGACGACCCATTGCCGGGCTGGGAAATTAAAGGGCACCTATTATGGAATTTTGAAATTTACCTTTCATGTAGTGTGTAACATAGATCTAAGTGAACAAAAACATCCTGCAAAGTTTGAAATATGAAAGTGCACCGTATATAAAGTTATTGTCTTTCAAAAGTGAGAGTCGACTCTGAGTCATTTTTATGAATCGTTAGAAGACCGGAGCTTTTTCTCTGACTAGATGACGTCAACTTGTCAAGTTATTTGAATACGATACGCCCACTTATTGCGCTCCAAGGCCAGGGAAAACATCAGGGCGACGAGACGCTGTGTTCTGAAGTTTTCAAAAGCAAACTTTTTTCATCTGCCCAAGGAGGAGCATTTGAAGACTAAGTGGCTACAATTCATATAACTATACCACAGAAGTATAGTCCGAGCCTTGTGCTTTGTTCGCGTCATTTTGAAGACGATTGCTTTTTAAATGCAATCAAACTTGGATTCGCGAGCTGGCTGATATTGAAGGAAGGTTCAGTTCCAAGTGTATTTGCATCAGCTTCCTCCTCCGTATCACTGTAAGTGTTATTAATAATTTTTGCTTTTATATTTTATGTAGCATGCTTAATAATTATTTTGTTTGTTGTGTAAGCACCGTTTAGCTTCTAGGTCATCAATGACAATTGTATTGAGATATGTGAAGTGTTTGTCGTTGTTTTCGGAGTTGTCTAAAGAATAGAGTAATACCTCGTAGTAACGTAACTGCATTTTTTTTGTGTGTAAAAACGTTATGTTTATGCATCGGGCTAACGCAAACAAAGACTGATTGTGCTTTTACAATATGAACTCTGGGCTATGCTCGCTAACATAACATTAAATTCTTTATATTATTTTTCGTTTTTTACTACAAACTATAAAGCAGTGGACTATAATCATTATTATAGGGCTGGGCGATAAAACGATAACGATAATTATCGCGATATGATTTTTTTCGATAAAACGATATCAAGAGTTCGATAAATGTTCGATAATGTTTTTGCGCCAAAAGCGGAACGAATCTCATTTGAACCGCGCGCGCCACACGGACCGTTTATCCGCTCGGCTCAAAGTCCAAACGGCAGCGCAGCGCGAGCTCCCTCGAGCAGACGCGTTTACTCTGATCGGTCTCGGTCACTAGATCCAGTGAGAAGCGCTTGAATTCAGCGAGGAACACAAATGTCTCAGTGATTTAAACCAGTTTAAAGGCAGATGAGACCGCGCTGACGAACAGGAGAAGCACTGTGCGCAACGATACAGTCAGAAGGCTTTTCCGTCTACACATTCCCATCATTTACCACTGATTTACTGTAACGTTAGCCTAGTAATATTAACTGCACCATGAAATGTGGGATATATATATATTGAATTGTATAATATTATTAATGTAGACAATGTATTAAAGGACTAATAGAATATAATTACAGTTTTTAATAATGTATTTAGGCGACTGGTTTTCATAAATACCATAGAAACCATAACGTTACATTTTATCTGTGGTTATCATGATCTAAATGCATGATGCTGGATGACCAATGGTTAATTTTAATAAAACTAAAGAATATTACATTTTACCAAATAAAAATAATGTTGTTACTTTTTTTTAACAGATGTTACTGTTTTTGTTAATGAACATAAATTGTATAAAGTAAGATCTGCATCCTAACTCAAGCTAATACTACTGAAATAAAGATATTTATTTTGTTAAGGAAAAATGTCAAATGTTTGAATGTTCTACCTCAGATTTGTGAAATGTTCACCTGTTTGGCAAGTGATTGTCATGATATGTTCTGATAAAAGTAGTTTAAAAACACAACGCTCTGGTTTCTACAGCTTTCACTTAGGAGTACAAATCTGTCTTTAAACTTGAAATAAATAAAGATTTGACATTTATCGATAATTATCGATATCGTCTGATATAAAAAAAAATATCGTGATTTTTTTTGGGGCCATATCGCCCAGCCCTACATTATTATAATACAATTTAATTGATAAAAGCATCATTGTACTCCGTGTTAAAAATAAGTATTATCTCTGTAAACACTGCTGGGTCATCTGACCAATCAACGCAGATTAGCGTCGCGCAGAGGAGGGGTTTGGAAAACGAGTCGTTGAACGAATCATTTGGGAGTCGGTGAGCAAATCAGGTAAAAATAAATGCATATTATACGAAAACAAAAGTGTTTTTTTGTCATTGCATGCATGTAAAACTGTTGTTGGGGACTCCCACAACAACATTAGGAACATTTTAAATGTCATAATAGGTGCCCTTTAAGGGGCTGGAGATCCTGGACTTTTGGGGATTCTGGACTTTTGGGGATTCACCAGTTACCTTCATCATCGTAGCCAGTGGGATACACCAGTCCCGCCTGTGTCTCCTGACATGGCTTCCATACCCTCACAGGAGACTGCAACACCCCCAGAGGCAGTCACGGACGTCACAGAATCCCCAGGGGCGGTAGGTTGGATGTCACCGCCTTACCATCAGAAACGGCGGAGGAGGAGGAAGATCTCCAGTCTTCCCAAAGACCCGGAGGCTGTCCCCTCCGAGCAGCCCGCTGTCATCCCGGAGGCCGTCCCCTCCTTGCAGCCCGCTGTCGTCCCAGAGGCCGTCCCCTCCGAGCAGCCCGATGTCGTCCCGGAGGCCGTCCCCTCCGAGCAGCCCGCTGTCGTCCCGGAGGCCGTCCCCTCCTTGCAGCCCGCTGTCGTCCCGGAGGCCGTCCCCTCCTTGCAGCCCGCTGTCGTCCCGGAGGCCGTCCCCTCCTTGCAGCCCGCTGTCATCCCAGAACTGCCCATCATCAGTCATCCTGCCATGGTCAAGAAGGTGGTCTTCCTTTTCTATACATTGACTGTTCTACATGCATGGAGGAAGCACACTCCTGGCGAGCCTGAGCTTCACGTCACGCCTGCCGAGCCTGAGCTTCACGTTACGTCTGCTGTTGCTGAGCCGGTGTCTGTTGCTGTTCCTGAGCCGGTGTCTGTTGCTGTTCCAGAGCCGGTGTCTTGGATTGTGTCTGTTTTTGTTCCTGTGTGGTTTTATGTCTCTTTTTAGGAACGTCAGGTGGCGTCCCTTTAGAGGGGAGGTAATGTCACGGTTCTGTCACGACTATTCTGGTTATTCTTGGTTTAGTGACAGAGCCGTGACATTCCGGGTCTTGTGATGTATGATCTTGTTTACTGTGAGCACATGGCCGTCATGGGTTCTCTGTTTGTCATGTGCTCTTGTGGATATTCTAGCCCCTCCCATCTTGTTACCTCGTTATTGGGTTATTTGTTCCACCTGCTTTCCCTCGTTACCCTCTTTGTTTGCCTTCCTATTTAGTCTCCCTGTGTTAGCTGTCCTGTGCTCGTTCGTTGTTAATATTAGTTGGGTGTTTAGTTGTGTGTTGTTCTGTGCCTGCCATAATAATTTAGTAATTAGTTCATGAGACCTGGTTTTCCTTTGATTGATTGATTGATCGATCTATGTTTTACTTAACCCTCTGGGGACCAAGGTGTTTTTGGGGCCCTTGGGATGTTTTGAAATGCCCTGACATTTGTGCTTTTTTCAGTTATTTATAAACATGTTAATGGCAAAGGTGTAAATTCACTCTATATAGCACAAACGGGGCTACCATAATATGTGAGCAACATGAATGTACATGTTTGTATTTTTAAGAGAATAATGTTTATGCGTGGTTATTGAAAAAAATAAAAATGAAAGTTGCTGAAATGAGACCACAAAACGCATACTAAATATGTGTTTCCGAAGACTTTTGACTAATGGATATTGTCGCTTCGAGTTCTGGCTTCAAAATGATGTGAAAAACATCCTGCCTAATCGTTCACATAAGACAGATGTGTCTTTTTTCAGAAGAGGTTTATGCGTGGGAGTGGTAATGGCCCATCAATATTAATGAGATTCAGACAGACACTCCCCCAATGGCCCATCATGAGGCAAGCCTAAGAGATTCAAAGGTGTTGTTTTTCAATCTGTTTTATTGTAATTCCTCTGTGGAGGAACTAAATGTTCAACTGAAGACACAAGTGAACATTGCATGCCTGGCATTACCCACAAGGTGTGTCCTTACCTTTTATCAAAAGCATGGCACACAAAACAGCATGATTGCAAAGACAGCAAAGTTCCCAGGAATATGGTATTGAAATATAAAGGCAACTTAGACACTTGTAAGGGACACGCAAACAAAACGTAAATCTGTTGAGTCAACTCAAACAAAATAGTCCATATTGGGAAAGTTCAAGAGTGGTTAAATCCGTGAAAACAAAATGTAACAAACACAGATAATACTCAACAGTCCTGTCTCAGTCCTTTTCGGCTTTGGGGTAGGTAGGCAATTTAAAGTCCTGATGAAAACAATGTCCCCAAAAAGAGAAGAAATATGAATCCACTGGTTTCAGGGCCCCACAAAAACCAGGTTATCCTCCAGCTGGAAAAAATCCCCAGAGTATAGTCCACCATCTCTCTCCCAGCCCAGAGCATGCACATATGAACCGGCCCCATTCAAAATGGCTGCCCCCCAGGCTCATCATAATAAGAGTCCAACAAAAGTCCCCCTTATTCTCCCACCAACAAAAGGCATAGGCAAATGCTCAAAATTCAGCATACAATATATATATATATATATTTTAACTTAAGTGAGCATTATGCAAGGCTCTACTGGGGCAGTGTCACAATGCTGTGCAAAAAGGAATATTTCGCAAAACTGCAATAGAAACAGTTTTTGCGCATTTACAGTCACCTGACTTAGAAGATGCGGTGTGTTTGGGGTCCGTGTACGCAAATAATAATAATAATTATCATCATTATTAAAACATTTATTAGGCTACATATTTAGAGACGCTTTTATCCAAAAAATGTACAAAGCAATTTGTCAAATGTCATTCATAATACGGGTTAGACAATAATAATACAGGGCTAAGATTATCACAAATAAACACAAGATTTTGACGCATATCCAAGGGTTTGTGGTGTGGAGTGCGCACTGCATGGAAGCGAACACTTGCATTTTCCCATCAACAGTGGAAACCACTTAAAGGGGTCATGACATGGTTTTTTTTATTTTATTATTATGTTCCCTTAGGTGCAATTATAGTATTAGTATAGTTTTTTTTACAAAAAACTTTTAAAATGTAGTGATTTATGACCTTTTCCCACCCTGTTTCTCATCCTCTGATTCAAACAGTCTGTTTTGGGGGTGTTTCCCCTTTAAGAGTTCAGTGTTAACGCCCACTGTTATGATTGGCTAACGTCAGTGCCTATGCATCAATTATTAACGCCCCCAGCCAGAACATTAGCGGATTCGGCGTAACTGTTTAATAGCGGGTGATGCATGCGAAGCGATGGCTCTTGCAATGATAAAACCTTATTATGTTTGAGCCGGAATCAGAGGAAAATGAACCATCACCACAACAACGAAGACTGGATCAGCCCGTGTCCACATGGAAAGTGAAACTATTTTGAATTAATAAAAAAAAATTAACCCGAGACACTTGAAAACGGATTATTGTTGCATAATTATCCTATAGCTTCATTTGCTAACAATTTAACATTATTTAACTAATTCCAATGAAATGATAGGGTGTACCACGGACAAAAATGCATGCACAGGCCATCTTTGAAGATGCAGCATTGATAAAGGCAACATTTTTAATTTTCTATCACATGTAGGCCTAACTTACTAGAAAGGCGACATATTTTCAAGATTCTCTTATACAAATGTGTTTATATTAGCCATGGTAAAAAGTAAGTTTGCGTCGTCGTTGTTGAGAATAGTCGGCACGGACTTATCTTTGAGCAACAGTTTTCTGGCAAAGCCAAGCATCATATTGGGATTTTTTCCTCAAAACAGTCATCCTTAAATGTATAGAACACTGCCGTGACTGGGACGTCCGCAAAAAATAAAGTGCATCCATTTTTCCCTGACGACTGGATCTTTCAGCGTATTTAAAAAGTAGTTTAAAGTTTTAAATACATTACTTACAGTTTGCGTCGTCAATGTTGAGCCCAGAATAGTCGGCACGGACTTATCTTTGAGCAACAGTTTTCTGGCAAAGCTCAAAACAGTCATCCTTAAAATGTATAGAACAAACGCTTAAACTAACACTGCCGTGACTGAGACGTCCGCAAAAAATAAAGTGCATCTATTTTTCCCTGCCGACTGGCTCTTTCTGCAGCGTATTCAAAGATGTTGTTTGTCCACAGCCAGGAACAGCACATCTGCGGCGTCGTAATCTCCCTGTACACAGACCCACTCGCTGTCCGTCGACTGAACACTTGTGAGGCGCGCGGCGCGCGGGCGCGACAACGATACGAAATGAGCGTAGTTGTCTTGCGCTTAAAGCGTAGTTGTCTTGGGCTGGAGGCGGTCATATGCAAACGCTGGTACGTCACTTCGTACCGTGACGTCACTTCTTACCATGAATCCAGAACGAGCTGTATTTAGAGCTTGATTAAATAAATGATTCGTTTATAATGGGGAGGACGTCTTAAGCTATGAAACTTGCAGGACGTTTTAATGGTACAAAGACCTCTTATATACCAAAAGATCAAGGCAAATTTGGTTTCTCATGTCATGACCCCTTTAAAATAGCCTAACCTACTCTTATCATTTCTGGTCATACAGAAAATAATAATACATTATGTGGTGTGGAGTGTGGAGCGCGCACTACTTGGCATGGAGCCGCGGACGCGAACACTTGCATTTTCCTATCAACAGTGGAAACAACTTAAAATACTCTTATCATTTCTGGCCATACAGAAAATAATAATACATTATTTGCAACTACTTTTATTTGTGTAAACTCACAATAACAAGAAAACGTTGTGCTTTTGTAAAATAAAATAAACAATCAGGCGTGCTTTCATGATCTCCGTGAACTGGAGCGCGAGAACTGAAACTAAATATATAATTAAATAAATAAGAAACTAAATAAAGCTTAAATGTCCACTTTAAAAAACGAACAAATTCGAATCGAAAGCAAATACATTCTGATTATGTAATGCATATGAAAGGAGCATTTCTCTCTAAAAGCGCATCTGCTTAACAGCGGAGATGGAGATGTTTTAAGCCGACTTAGAAAACAATAGTTTATTAATAATATGAATGGCTCTTCTCATTCAGCACTGCGGGAAAAATATCAATTCCAGGTTCTTATTTGGCCTTAGAAAACCAGTAAAATCGACATGTTTTCCATATTCATTTTTTTAAATATCTGTAAAATATCCGTAATAATAGTGGGTAAATATGTACTTACTCTTTCTGATTTCTGAATCTGTTGCTAAGCGCACTCCGAGTTGCAGGCGTAGGTAGTGATGAAGCTACATTCCTTTTAAAAAGGTTGAAGAATATTATCGTGCCATCTTCCCAACGCGCAGGTGACTGAATGATGAAACTTAAAGCATTTGCTTGAGGGCGTTTACCTGTTTTGCATAGATGACTTAACACATTATCTTGTGAATAGGCGTGAACGAATTAAAGTCAATGAGCTCGTAATGAGCTCGACTGGAATCGCTCTCTTTTCATACAGATTACAGAAACTGAAAATATTTGTTTTTTATATAAATTACTTCATTTGAAAGATGCGATCTCAAGCTTTATGCCTGTGGGTATGTTTGCCTGTTTGACTGCAGTTTTGCGGAGTTACAGATAATTTTCTAACCAGGGTTCTAAATTAACACCCGCCAACCCGCCAAATGCGGGTTAAAATTCATTTTGGCGGGTGTTAATA
Organism: Phoxinus dragarum; assembly: GCA_033366665.1. NCBI lineage: Eukaryota > Metazoa > Chordata > Actinopteri > Cypriniformes > Leuciscidae > Phoxinus > Phoxinus dragarum. The sequence goes on from JARPMJ010002279.1 coordinate 86,158, forward strand.
AAAACTTACTAGCCAGTTTGGCCGGTGATGCATGAGGGATTACATGCATGATACATAAGGCTCTGTTCCGCTCTGTTCGCGGTCATTTATCCCCCTGGCAGAACTTCCTACATTTCCCATGAACACTGTGCCGTAATGCTACGTGATGACGTTTCATACGCCCATTGGCTGTGCGCAGTTTGCAGTGAAACCAGCGCGAGAAACCATGGAAACGAACAGACACAGAAAACACAATAAATGAGACGGAGTTTGCTAATAATAAAGTAGGTTAATATTAAACGAAATGCGGCGGTGGTTGGGACAGACTTCTGGGGGCGAGAAGAGGAACGAGGCAGGGGATGAGGAGGGTATCGACAGAGAAACCAAGAAAAGAAAATTTAATGCCAAATGGCTGACGGGTCGTGAATGGCTAGTGTTTGATCACAATAATGTCGTCATGTATTGTCAAGATTGCCGCATGTACGCAAAAGAAAAAAACAAAACAAACAATTTCGTAGTAGGATCTAATAATTTTAAAGTAGAGGCAGTAAAGGACCATGAGAGTTCCCGAAGTCATCAGGAGAGCCTAAGGATTAAAACTGCCAAGACAGGTCGTATTGAAGAGAGCCTTGCTGGGAGAAGCCTCGCTTTATTGAAGACGTCTGAGTTGGAGAAGATGCAGCTACTTTTTCGAAATGCTCACGCCATCGGAAAGAAGGGCAGGCCTTTCACCGACTTCGCATGGATGTGTGAGTAAGTGAATTAACGTTACTATTTACATGTTTCAGAAACAGTGCATTTAATACGATTCAAAGTGCTTCCATAGACACAGATGAAACTTTACGTTTGGGGGTTTCAAAAAGAAAAGAAAAATACTGTATCGTAGGCGCTAACAGTGGTTTTACACAAACATTTATTTCAGGGTGGACAGGAAGAAAGGCTTGAAGATAGGAGAGACATACACAAATGACTACCAGGCAAAAGAGTTCATACACTACATTGCAGAGGATGAGAGAAGAAAGATGAGGGAAAGATTATCAGATAGCAAGTTCATCTCGGTCATGTCAGATGGATCCCTGGACAGTGCAGTGATGGAAGAAGAAATGGTCTACGTCAGGAGTGCCAGTGAGGGGAAGGTCAAAGTTGATTTTGTCGGGGTAAAAGCTGTCTTAAAGCCAGATGCTACAAATATAGCTGAAGCAGTGTGCAGTATAATGGAAAATGGAGTCAGCACTGATTGGAAGGACAAGCTAGTTGCAATCACCACAGATGGAGCATCTGTAATGACAGGGGTAAAAAATGGTGTAGTTACAAAACTGCGTGCAGACAGACCAAATGTGCTGGGGATCCACTGCATGGCCCATAAGCTAGAGCTTGCCTTTTCAGACGGAATAAGGAAAAATGTGATGGCCAGGAAAGTTGAGGACCTTTTGAGTGGACTCTACACCTTATATCATAAGAGTGGAGTGAACAGGGCCAGCCTAAAGCAACACTTCAGGGAGCTCAACATGAAGGCTTTGATGCCAACCAGAGTAGGTGGAACCCGGTGGTTACCACATCTCTTCAAAGCACTTGACCATTTTCTCAGGGGATATGCTGGCATTGTACACCACTTAGAGGAGAAGGTATGTTAATGTATAGCCTACTAAAACCAGCAGTGTAGATGGTTTATTTAACGTTTGCTTTATTTTTCTCTTCATCAGTTTTAAATGCTGTCTGATATAATGCAGTTGTTTTGTTTGTAGTCCCAGGAGGCCACGAACATCAATGCTGTTCTGAGGGCCAAAGCCAAGGGGTTCCTCAACATAGGCAAGGATGGTGGAGTGCTCAGGTTTTGCTGCCTTCTCCATGACACCATCTATCAACTGAGCAACCTCTCCAAGTCACTGCAGAGGTCAGTGTCAACCCTGGCTGAAGCTCAGAGCTGCCTTTCATCCACTCAGGCTGTCATAGAAAAGTACAAGTCAAGGTATGCATTATATCCTACAATTTATGATTTGATTTTAGGTTCTGTTGGTGTGTTTTCATCTTAGTATAAATAAAATAATTAAAAAGATGCTCATCCATCTATCTCTGCACAACTGTAGACCTGGGCCTAAGCTGGGAGCAGTGCTGGACACAGACACCTATGAGGGAGTCCTCCTGAAGCCTACTGATGCCGACCAGCATGACAAGGCAAAGAATGAGCTCATCGATTCTCTGTGCCGATGCATCACTACTAGATTTAGTGATGTGAACAGTGGTGTCCTGCAGGCTATGCGGCTGACCAGTTTCCAGTGCTGGCCAGAGACAGACACGAGTTCAGGTTAGCAATTCAAATGTAATGAACAAATCTTTGCGCATTTTATGTTTTAAGACAACTGCTTAACTTTATATTAATGTTTTCCCCATTGTTCTCAGATTTTGGTGATGAAGAGGTAAACAAACTCATCAGTCACTTCAGACCTCTTTTACTGTCTGCTGGAGTGGATGTGGAGTTGATCCCTGATCAATGGACAATTCTCAAGACCGAACTGTACACAGCAGGATTCAGCCAAGGTACTTAGAGAATGTTTGAGGGTTGAAAAAAAATCATTCTGATGTACCTTATACCTTATAAGTGCTTGAAAAGTTTCCAAGCTCTATAGAAATATCTAATATTGTAAGACAATTTTATTTTGTTTATCAGGAATCAGAGTAAATATCATTTGTTAAAGGCACAATCCATATTTGAATGCCATCTTTTAATAACTAAAGTTTGTTGCATTTGAAAATGTATAATTGTTTGCAAATGCTTAATGCATATTGTCGGTCTCACCCTGCTACAGGAACCTTTGAGAAGACCTGGCCTACTGTGAACAGAATGCTGCGCCATCGTTGTCCTGATGTCCTTGATCTTTTTGATGCTCTCCTCGCCATCCCTGCAACTACAGCTGACTGTGAAAGAGGGTTCAGTGCTATGAAGCAGGTAAAGAGTGACTGGCGCTCACGCCTAAAAGGTGAGACCCTCTCTGACCTCCTTAAAACCCAGTTGTGCTCACCTGACATCAAAGACTTTGATCCAACCAAAGCCATTGACATCTGGCATGCTGACAGTTTGCGCTCACGCAGGCCTGACTTTGTGCGCAAACATGGAACAAAAGGGGACAGAGTGTGGCTCAGATTCTGATGGCACCTCTGAAGAAGAAGAAGAGCACTGAAGACATATTCAAATGATAGATAGATCCCTAACTTGAAATTAAATGTTTGCACTTTGTGTATATTTTGTTGTATTGTACTTTGTGTTTTTCATGCCAGCAATTCTAATAAAATAATCAAATGCATTCAGTGGCACTCATAATTTCTCTTATTTTTACCGGAAAAAAATTGGCTAGTTGATATTCTGATTGGCTGGTAACTTTAGAAAGTTACCAGCCACATTGGCTGGTGATCAAAAAAGTTAATTTAGAACCCTGTTTCTAACGCGTTTCAAATTGGAGTTCATTGACAGAGAGAGTGCAGAACTCGGATCATGTTAATTTTTCTTTATTTGGCAAAAAGCAAAACACTTTATTTTTATTGTGAGTATACAGAAAAAAAATAGAAACTGAACAGAATCGATTGATGTATAACACGAAAATGAAAGATCAAAATTAACAGAGCATTTTGAGTTTATTTTGCATTGCTAAAAAAAAACACGAGCAAAACGCGCTGGCGCGTTTTTGGTCCCCAGAGGGTTAATTAAACACTACTTCACTTCAGCACTTGAGTCCTCACTCCATCCTCCACAACCAACCCGTGACAGCACTAGCATGGTTTAAATCATACTTATCGGACCGTTATCAGTTTGTAGCAGTAAATGAAGAGATGTCTTATCGATCACAAGTTCAGTATGGCGTACCACAAGGCTCAGTACTGGGACCGCTGCTGTTCACTCTGTACATGCTACCATTAGGAGATATCATTAGGAAACATGGAATTAGCTTTCACTGTTATGCCGACGATACTCAGTAAGTTTCTTTAGGTTTTGAAGAAATATACAGCTAATTCACAAAATTAACGTAATGCATAGCAGATATATAAAAATTGGATGACTAGTAATTTCCTAATATTTAATAAAAAAAAAACAGAGATTCTAATTATTGGACAAAAAACTTCCACACGTAATAACCTAGAGTACTGTCTAACACTTGATGGCTTCGTCGTCGGTTAGGAACCTGGGTGTGCTCTTTAGTACCAATCTTTCATTTGAAAGTCACGTGTCTAGTATATGTAAAACCGCATTTTTCCATCTTAAAAATATATCTAAATTACGCCATAAGCTCTCATTGACAAATGCGGAACAATTAGTTCATGCGTTCATGACCTCAAGGCTAGATTATTGTAATGCTCTACTGGGTGGTTGCCCTGCACGCTTAAACTACAGCTAGTTCAAAACGCAGCAGCTCGAGTTCTTACTAGAACCAGGAAGTATGACCATATTAGCCCCGTTCTGTTAACACTGCATTGGCTTCCTAATAAACATCGTATAAACTTTAAAATATTGCTGATCACTTACAAAGCACTAAATGGTTTAGCTCCGCAGTACTTGAGCGAGCTCTTATTGCATTATAGTCCTTCATGTCTATTGCGATCTCCAAATTCCGGCCAGTTGATAATACCTAGAATATCAAAATCGACTACTGGCGGTAGATCCTTTTCCTATTTAGCACCAAAACTTTGGAACAGTCATCCTACCATTGTCAGGGAAGCAGACACACTCTAACACTTCCCTTAAATCCTGATGTACTCGTTACATCATAAGAAGAATGGCACCTACGCTAATTTTAGTGTCTTTGTTTATCCCAAGGTTTTCCCGCAGCCTGCCGGATCCAGGCCGGATCCAGATCTGACGAAGGACCTTCGCCTGGACCCGATGTCAACGCAGTGCTGAAGTGCCAACTAGCCTCTCCCTATGGAGGATCCCTTTACCACTCTACAGATAAAGAATTGTGGGAAAATTCGGTTCGCGTACCAACCCCGAAGTGATAAAATAAAATAAAATTCTGTAACAATATTTATAGGCAAGACAAGTAGTTTGTTTAGGCTTGGTTTGTAGGGTATTACAAACCTGGGCACATATATTCAAATGCACATAACTACAGAATTAATTATTGATGCGCACGTGAGCAGCGTTTCTCACAGGTTCGCATTTAAAGTCTGTTTAGAGAGAACGGTGGCGTCTTAGCGGCCTCTAATTTAATAACTAATGATCATTTCGACAGAAGTGAATCAATCAAAACTAACTTTAGCTGGAAAATATCTTTGTTCAAGAACCTATATAAAGCCAAAACAATCTCTGTTGCCTTAAATTATACGTTTATCTCTGTAAGCTGCTTTGAAACAATTTACATTGTTAAAAGCGCTATATAAATGAAGATGACTTGACTTGGCTGGATCTTATCGCATCGCTTCTGGTTAGGACACGGTGTAATGCCTTGACATAGTGACTACTTTGAATATTACGAATTTTGGCATAAATGTGTGATTACATTAGTGAAATGATTGTCAATTAAAAAAAAAGACAAAATACTGAATAAAATATTTAATACAAATAAATAAAGGTTCATTCTGATCTTAATCATCAGGTCTCACACACACACAGCAGCATCATGATCACTAATTTAGAGCACTGACACGGTGTGGTGAAATAATCACACTCATCAGCAGAAATTGGAAGGATAAAGAGTTAAGTACTTTTATGAAACATTCAAATATTCAGTGGTTACCAAACTGGGGGTATGTGAGGTGACAGAGGGGGTACACAAACAAAATGCTGAGTTTTGCCATTCTACCCCACTTTAAGATAACATTAAAACCAAGTACCAGTATGTATTTCTAACTGTCTAAATGTTATACATGTAAATGCATATCTTTATATCTTTTATATCTTTTGCATAAAAATACATCTGCTCAAGCAGCGTATGATCCACACTATGCATATGATAGGTTGTATTAGCAAAGGGAATGTCAATGTTTCAATAATTCTTTCATAAATACAGTCAGTTGCTTCATTACTAAATGAATGAATGATACAGTCATTAAACTGTTAGTTCACCTAAAAATGAAAATTAGCCCATAATTATCTCAGCCTCAAGTCATCCTAGGTGTATATGACTTTCTTCTTTCTTCTTTCAGTCAAACACAGTCGAAGTTATATTAAAAAATATCCTGGCTCTTCCAAGCTTTATAATGGGAGTGAATAGTAACTTAGATTTTGAAGTCCAAATGCATGCATCCATCCATCATAAAAGTAATCCATACGGCTCCAGGGGGTTAATAAAGGACTTCTGAAGCAAAGCAATGCGCATTTGGAAGAAAAATATAAATTTTTATAACTTATAACTAATAAACTAGAATCACTCGGCACCAACCGAAGAGTGAACTCTGTAAATAAAAATGAGGGGATTGTCTTTCATTTTTGGGTGAATTAACCCTTTAAGACAGAGACTTACTGCCATCAATTGGTGGTTTTAGTTTAATATTTAAAAGAATCATTTAATTTTACCATTATTGCATATTACTCAATTCTTTTTTTATTTAAAATATTATTTTATAAAGGTTAAAAAAAATGCACTGGAAAATAAATTTAGGGGGCAAATATTGCCCCACAATGGAAAAGATATGACTGCAGTACAAGTGGAAAAGAAGGGGTACGCAAAAGGATGGTAAACGCCTCAGGTACAGGGTACAACATTTCACAAAAGTTTGAGAACTACTGCTCCAGTGTTTGATCTTTGACTTTTAATACAAACTTCTTTGCTTTTACTTTACTAGTATGCTAGTCAGCTCCTGATCAATGCCATTTACTGTAAGCGTGAATGCTTGGTTTCATTACAGGTGACTAACAATTTCTCTATATCCAATGGACAAAGAGCCTTGTATTTTGGTGGACGGTTATGAAGGCCCTGCATCAAAGCCTGAGGCCGAGGCAATTGCCTACTCTGCCTATAGGCCCTGAGCATTTCACAGCAGGGCAGAACTTTAAAGGGGAACTGAAATTAACAAAATATAATTAGATAAAATGTTGGTTATTAAAATTGTAAACAAAATAATTCAAAAATAGTATTAAAAACAAAACATATATATGAAGTTTTTCCCAATACTGAAATTTACGTTTGTTGTTATCAGAGCGCAGTCGTGTTCGATGACGTCACTGGCATGGTACCACTGTGGGCTACTAGCGTTATGTCAGGCTACTCTACTGCTACTCTGACTGAACTGACTCATTTTAACAGTATGGACAGGGAACTGTACAAGTTAACACTAAAAACAGCATTTAAGTAAGAATTGAATCATCAAATGAAATAATAAAACTGCATATTCTTCACTATGAATGAAACGTATACTGATTATTATATAGACTGCTGTCACTTTAAGAACTACAGTAATGCAGGGATATAGAATATACTGATACACATACACACTTTCTTAAAGATGTTTATATTAACTTAAGACAAAAAATGTTTGTGAACCTTGTGTTTTTGACACTTTAAATGCAATAAGATGATAAAGAGAATGTAGTTTATTGCACGCGCTGTGACCGCTGGCTGTTTGTGCAGTGCGTTTAGGCGTGTGCGCTCATCAAATTTAAACTGGCAAGGCGCGCCGCTGCGTCTCTCATACACAGTTTGAAAGCGGCTGAAATCACAGTAACAAGTGTCTTGCAGGTGTCGTCAATGGATATTGCTTATATTGGATAGCATCCTCGATGTCGGATTAATTTAGCAAGGTGATCTACGGTGAAGGTGAACATCACGGTAACAACTAAGAGGTGAGTGGAACTTGTTCACAGGACCCGCCGTGGTCACATTTATGCCACAGTCATTTTGCAAACAGGTTATTCGGTCCTTGATGGCACCGGAGGTTTTAAATTTGCTTGTTGGACAGATCACAATTTTTGAACATGCTCTTGAGATGCCATTTAGCTGGAGCTGTCAAGGTAGCCTACCATGCCAGTGACGTCACGGACCGTTGAAGTTCAAGATGGCTGCGCCCTAGTAACAAAACAACAAACTAATATCACGGATTTCCCACCTTGTAACTACTATAACAACCACAAATAACAATGATAACACATCTGTTATATCACCTTTACTTCCTATTTCGTTTCAGTTCCCCTTTAACTAATATTTGATTCTGAGGCATCCTTATTGGAATAGAGTGACTCCTCCATACTGTCAAAATTAGAGGGTGATTACTGCAACCACTCAATTTTTGAAAGGAAGTAGACCAAATTCAGTTGCGGCAGGAGTGTAGCCTAAATTTCTAGTTTTATATTTTCTAGTGCCATTTTAAACACTTCCCACACAATGAACAAAAATGGGGTCTCACATTTTTTGTCACACTGATTCAAATTAAATGTGAATCTTCATGTGGGAATTGAGGTTTACTTTCCGTGCGAAACTCTTTCCACACTGATCACATGTGAACGGCTTTTCTCCAGTGTGACTTCTCATGTGGCCTTTAAGATGTTCTTTATGAGTGAAACTCCTTCCACACTGTTGGCAGGAGAAAGGCTTCTCTCCAGTGTGAATTCTCATGTGTTTTTTAAGGTTTCCTTTTTCAGCGAAACTCTTTCCACACTGTTGACAGGTGAACGGCTTCTCTCCAGTGTGAACTCTCATGTGGACATTAAAGGTTGGTTTTTGTCTAAAACTCCTTCCACATTTAGGGCAGGTGTAAGGCTGCTCTCCAGTGTGAATTCTCATGTGGGCATTAAAGGTAGTTTTATATGTAAAACCTCTCCCACATTGAGGGCATGTGAAAGGCTGCTCTCCAGTATGAGTCCTCACATGGTTTTTGAGGCTTGCTTTTCGAATGAAACCTTTTCCACACAGTTTGCAGGAGAAAGGCTTCTCTCCGGTGTGAATTCTCACATGGTTATTAAAAGTTGGTTTATGTGTAAAACTCTTTCCACACTGTTGGCATGTGAAAGGCTGTTCTCCAGTGTGAATTCTCATGTGGCTTTTAAGGCTTGCTTTTCGATTGAAACTATTTTCACACAGTTTGCAGGTGAACGGCTTCTCTCCCGTATGAATTCTCATATGGCTTTTGAGGCTTCCTTTTTGAATAAAACTATTTCCACACAGTTTGCAGGTGTAAGCCTTCTCTCCGGTGTGAATTCTCATGTGGCTTTTGAGGCTTTCTTCTTTAATGAAACTAGTTCCACACAGTTTGCATGTGAAAGACTTCTCTAACGTGTGAATTCTAACATGCCTGTTAAGGATTACTTTTTGAGTGAAACTTTTTCCACACTGTTGGCAAGTGTAGGGCTTCTCTCCTGTGTGAACCCTCATGTGGACTTTAAGATGTCCTTTTTCAGTAAAGCTCCTTCCACACTCTTGGCAGGTAAAAGGTTTCTCTCCAGTGTGAATTCTAACGTGCCTGTTAAGGATTACTTCTTGAGTGAAACTTATTCCACACAGTTTGCAGGTAAAAGGCTTCTCTCCAGTGTGAATTCTCAGGTGGACTTTAAGATGTCCTTTTCTGTTGAAACTTTTTCCACACTGTTGGCAGGTCAAATCACGTCCATTTGCTCTTTTTCGTGAAGTCTTTTCAGTCTGTGAGCAACTAAACGACTTTTTGTTGATAATAAGATGATTCTGTTTGTTATTCTTGTCCTTCTCTTCCATTTCATACAGTTCTTGACTCTCCTCTTTCAGTGCCATCAGGTCTAAGGCAAAAAAAAGAAAGAAAAAAAAAGAGACAAATCCAAATTAACCACAGTTTAATGGTCAAAGCACAAAAACAAATTTGCCAATGAGATGATAATTATAGACCCATTTCAAATTTGCCATTTTTGTCTAAAATATATAAAATACAATTATGGAGTACCACAGGGCACAGTATTAAGACCTCTGCTTTTCTCCCTGCTGCCCTTGATAAATATTATTTTACTGTTATGCCAGTTTTACATTTCGTCACAACCAGACAAAACGTCTTAACTCTAGAAAGAGATTCAATCAAATTCTGCTAAAACAGAAGGACTAATTAATGGACCAAAAATCTCTGAGCCGCATAACAGTGAATACACGGAAAGCAGGGAAATTACGTCAATGGCGGGAAAACGTTGTCTCACAAATTACGGAAATCAATGGCAGGGAAATAGTTAAGTAACCCTCTATTCATTGAAATCTGAATATTGAAATCCACAAAATACATTGAAAATATTTAGCTTAAATTTAATGTACACTATCGTTATTAAATTAAATTGTGTGATATCTCAGATCATTATCTAGTCTCGTGTATACTACATTTAGTCAAGGCTGCAAAACCAACTCCCGTTACAAATATGGTATAACTATCACTTCTTCCACTAAAGATTGCTTTATAAATAATCATTCTGATCAGTTTCTTTTACTCTGCATACCAGATAGCTTATAAGAACTCAATGTTATAACAGAAACTATTGACTCTTTTCCAGTGCTTTAGACAGTTTCTCCTATGTGCTTAAATTTTTTTTTTAAAGAAAATAGTCCAACACTGTGGTACACTGAGCACACTCTGCCCTGAAGAGAGCAGCCCGAAAAATGGAGTGCAGCAAAACAAGAAAACAAAAATAGAGGTTTTTCGCATTTCGTGGAAAGCAAGCATTATTGCATACAGAAAGGCCTTAAAACTGCTAGATCTGCTTATTTCTGCTTATTCAGTGGCTATAATAATGAAAAATAAAGCTTAAAGGTCCCATGACATAAGGTTATTTTATTATTTTAGAATGTTTACTTGGTTGCCCTTAGTATGTTTTTTAGATCAAAAATAGTCATAATTTAGAAATGAAAGGCATTTTTCCTAGCCTGATTTTAGCCTCTGATTTGAACGCTCTGTTTGAAGGGGCGTGTCTGTGTGAGACTTCAGTGTAACCGGCCACTGCTGTGATTGGCTGACATGCTTGCATATGAAATAGCTATACGTATTGCATGTGAAACTCGCTCGAATACTTTTTTTTACAGCTATTATACGTTTTTACTATTACAGCTATCAAGATTAGCGAATCGTCAGAAGTTTTTAAAGTATTTAGATCTATTCCCATCACATAAAATGTTGCCGTGATGAGCACTGATCAGATGACAGTCTGTTGTTGATCGCGAGAATGAAGATCTTATCATGGCAACGCAGTTTCTGCACTCTCTCTAATGCTTTCACCAATGCAAACACGATGATGTACATACAGTAAGAGCTTCGTTGTGCAGTGTAACGTGGCGCCATTGATTTCATAACGAGTTTGGCAAGTGTCCAGATAAACTCGCGCTGTGTGGAAAGATTGTTCTTTGATCGCTTTCTGTATATAATTTATTCACAATTTAAATACGATTATTTTCGTCCTACTAAAAGAAACGATGTGAAGTTGATATTTTAGTCACTGCATGACTTACTGAGGCATAAACAGCAGTATTGAACGATTTAAGAGAAAGATTACCTGTCTGAACTTGAACAATTACACATCAGAAAGTGTTGCTTGGTAACGTTAGCTCGATCGATGTATTTTCAGACGTTCATCGAGGCCAGCTCTGTATTGGCCCAAGTTGAGGAAACAGTCGTCGGTGAAATGTTTGCCGCAGACATGCAAAACTTTGGAGAGTTGTGTCGGCGCTTTTCCAGAGAAAATGAAATTAATCCACTGGTTCTTCTGGGGCTTGGATGAAGGAATTAGGATATGTACCGAAAACATAACTAAGTTATTATTAAACCTCTCATTAAACAAACGCAACTTGATCTTAAAGAATTAGTCACATACAGGCCGATCTCGAAACTACCGTTTCTGTCAAAGATACTAGAAAGCAGGCCGTATCATAGTACTGAGACTGCTCTCATTAGAGTTACAAACAATTTGCTCTTATCCGACTGTGGTTGTATCTCTCTATCTAGATCAGGGTTCCTCAATAGGCGGCCCGCGGGCCAAATCCGGCCCGTGGGAGGAAAATGTTTGGCCCGCGCTTATTTCAAGATTGTCATGATAACATCAGCGTAAGCACGTCACTGGCATTAAAATTCAAACGCGCAGTATCTGACAGCATTCGCGCACAACGAAAATATGCCAAGTGTTAAGAAAAGAAAAGTGGACAAAGAAAATAGACAATTCAAATCTGAATGGACTGAACAATTTAGTTTGATGTTGCCAGACCACCACAACGCAACGCGTTTGTTATGCACGCAGATCGTGCTGTCTGTAAGGCTGATAATATCAAACGCCATTTCATCAGAGCTATTGCTTCAGCCTAGTGTTGCTTTCGTCCACAAAAATTATGACGAAATATCTTCGTCAACGAACCTTTATCGCCTGACGAAAACGAGACGAGACGCAACGTAAATGCTGCAAGTTTAGTTAAGTTAGGCTAAATCGCGTTTGACACGCGCGTGTTATTTTTTCTCTAGCAGCGCAATATCAAACATAGCCTAAATGGCTCGCCCCTGTGGAGGATAACATTCGCTCTTGACCATTTTACATCAAGTAGAAAACATGAAGATATCAGAAAAGAGATCGATGGTCTCTTTCCTGCTCGTGTCCCACATCCTAGCTATATCACGCGTCTTTGTGCTTGTGAGTTTGTTTTTGTTTTTTAACAACCCCCCAACCACCGCCGGTAGTTGGTCCATTAACACCGAGGTGGTAAAAAAGACTGCCACCGTCACAGCCCTAAATATACTAAGATAACCTTTTATGAAATACTATATTGACTGGGTTGCATTACTTAAAAGAGACTAAAATACAATTTTCAATTACTAAAACTAGACTTAGGGTGCTTTCACATCTGTAGTTCGGTTCATTTGGTCCGGACCAAGGGAGAAAAATTATACTTTGTAGCATTTTTCAGGCGTTTTGGTTCTTTTTCACACCACACTGATTGCTCTGGTCCGAATCAGTTTATGAAACGAACCAAAATGCAGTCACGTGACAACATCCACATCACTCGTTGGCCAGATGGGTCTTGAACGTATTTTCATAACTGCACTTTGATTGTCAGAATTAACGTGCGGGAAAAAAAAAACAGAACTGACGGAAGTAAACAAAGAGGAGGAAAATCCGGCAGACAACACGCCGCTTTTTACTGTGGAGAAATGACTTTGTGGGCTGATTGTATCCCTGGTCATAGTTTATTATATTAGTTTGTCTACACCACTTTAGGCAAACAATAACATTTGAGAATGAAGCGAGAATGCGGCTTGAAAATAATTTAAATAAATAATGCACGCAGCGAGTCACTTCAGGAGGAGGCAACGCGTGCATTAATGTTGCTAAACATTGACATAATGCACAGCGCGGCTGACTACGGCAGCTGGTTTAGTCCAAAAATGCGCAGTTATTTGGCAGTTGGGTCTGTTCGAGGTCGGATCACGTTCTCATCACAAACGAACCGCTCCAGAGTTCGTTTGAAAGCGTACCGAGACCACCTCTCCTAGGCCGAAAACAGGCCGCCTCTCACTGTCACTTCTCTCATTGAATGGTGAGTACATGCCAGTTAATACTTTTAGTTTGATCCAAGTAAGAACAATAAAATATTAATGCTGATAGGTCTAATAATTGAATCTGCTATTGGGGAAGTTGATGAGAAGAGATCCAGTGTGGTGATGAGCAGGATCAGTCGACTCCCATGCAGACATGGAGATCCAGAGTTGTTGTTTGTTCATTTGTTTTTAATATCCACAATGCAAAGTTCTTTAGTTTTCTGTATCTGAAAAATGCTCATAATTGCTTGAATAAAACAGACTAATGAGAAAAAGAAAATATTAAATAAACAAATAAAATCAGAATAATTATATTGTGATTTGTGACTCTTTTAACAAAACAACAACAATAATAGCAGAGCAAACATTGAGACCATAACATTGTGGTCGGTGGCCCTTGGCTTTATATTGTCGGCAGAATTTGGCTCTTGGTAAAAACTAATTGAGGAACCCTGATCTAGATCTTAGTGTTGCATTTGATTAGTGGTGTCAACAATAATCGATTCGGCGATGCATCGCAATGCGGGATATGCACGATTCAGCATCGATGCGGCAAAGTGCCATAATCGATTATGTCACTGTTTATTTTCTGGCCTTGAGTTGGACAATAAAGTTGTGAAGTTTCAATTACTTCCGCGGGCATAACAACAACAATCAAGATGGCTGAGGCGGAGGGAGACGGCCGCGATAGACGAGTAATTAAAAAAGCACCCAAAGCTTGGAAAGCGGACATCTGGGCACATTTCGGATTCTACGAAGAACGGGAAACTAGACAAGACGAGGCTGAACACAGGAGCGCAGCTTCGCGGCTGAGACACAAATAGACTAACATAAAGCTTTTACTCTTAAACACAAAAGGCACGTCCATTTGAATAAAAAAATTATATTTATTAAACAAACCAGATCAAGAGCAAAAACGAAATAAAGTGCATAAATGAAAAATAAAGCATAGGCTCAAAACGAATACAAACAGTGGCACTGCGCATTAGGCTCCAATAATTTTTTCCCGTCTTCTAAAAAAAAATGCTGCTACACTGCCGATGTCTTTGTTGACATGGTAGAGGAGGACTGACTATGAATTAAACGGTCTCTCAATTAAATAAATAATATTCAGCAAACCTTCTAGCCTACTTTCCTCAATCTGTCTCTCTTCTCCGGTGGGTTGGGCTAATCCAAAAGAAGTGAAAACAAGGGGGGTGTTCTGAAGACAGCTGTTACCTGTGAAACAGGGGTGCTCTGAAAACACCCCCATTAGCAATTAATGCTTTCCACCTGATGAAATGAACGCGCAAAACGAATGAAATGAACGCGGCAAAACTGATGAAATGAACACGGCAAAACTGATGAAATGAACGCGGCAAAACTGATGAAATGAACGCGGCAAAACTGATGAAATGAACGCGGCAAAACGAATGAAATGAACGCGACAAAACTGATGAAATGAACGCGGCAAAACTGATGAAATGAACGCGGCAAAACTGATGAAATGAACGCGGCAAAACTGATGAAATGAACGCAGCAAAACGGATGAAATGAACGCGGCAAAAAATCGACCAATCAGAATTTTGGTCAAGCCAGAACGTATCGACCAACAATCGACTAATCGACTGTGAGATTACAGCCCTAGAAAGCAGTGATTTATGTTTTCTTTTTCAGGTTTGAAAATGCCATATACAATACCCTGTACCATTCAATTTTATTTTGTTTAATGACATTTATGTCGAAGATACAGGAGAGTGATAATACACACATAGCAGCCAATAAAATCTGTTGTTCAATATATGACTGCTTGTATTGCCTCATGACTGATGAAAAATTTGCCTTGTGTGCAGTAGAATTTTGATGCATCGCAATGCATCGTAGAATCGAATTGAATCGAATCGTTATCTGGTGAATCGTAATCGAATCGAATTGTGAGGGCAGTGCCAATGCACACCCCTACATTTGATACTATCGACCAAAACATACTTTTATATAGACATTATTATTATCATTATGTTGGCATTAGTGGAATTGAATTTGCATAGTTCAAATCCTACTTATCTGACTATCAGTTTGTAGCAATAAATAAAGAGGCATCATATCAATGAGTACGGCAAGGCTCAGTACTAGGACCGTTGCTTTTCACCCTGTGCATGCTACCCTTGGGAGATATCATTAGGAATTAGCTTTCACTGTTACACTGATGATAGTCAGCTCTATATTTCTTCATGCCCTGATGAAACATACCAATTAACGGAATGCATTGCTGATATAAAAAATTGTCTAAGACTCGATGGATGTTCTGTCAAGTCATCGTCGTCGGTTAGGAACCTGGGTGTGCTCTTTGATACCAATCTTTCATTTAAAAGCCACATTTTTAGCATCTGTAAAACCAAATTCTTACATCTTAAAAATATATCTAAACTACGACATAGGCTCTCAATGAAAAATGCGGAAAGGTTAGTTCATGACCTCAAGGCTAGACTATTGTAATGCTCTACTGGGTGCTTGCCCTGCATGCTTAATAAACAAACTCCATCTGGTCCAAAACACAGCAGCTAGAGATCTTACCAGAACCAGGAAGTATGACCATATTAGCCCCGGTCTGTCAACACTGCATTGGCTCCCTATTAAACATTGTATACATTTTAAAACCTTGCTAATTACTTACAAAGCACTAAATGGTTTAGCTCCCTAGTGCTTGAGCGAGCGCTTAACGCATTATAGTCCTTCACGTCTGTTGCAATCTCAAAATTCTGGCCAGTTGATAATAGCTAGAATATCAAAATCAACAGCAGGTAGTAGATCCTTTTAGCGCCAAAACTTTGGAACAGTCTTCCTAGCATTGTTTAAGAAGCAGACACACTCTGTCAGTTTAAATCTAGGCTAAAAACACATCTCTTTAATCTAGCATAGACATAGAACATTATACATTTATATTGTTCAAATCTATATTATTCAAATCAGTTAAATGATTGTTAAAAACTAGGTCAGCTGGAACCGTGAACACTTCCTACAACACCCAATGTACTTGTTACATCATAAGAAGAATGGCATCTTCGCTAATGTTAGTCTTTCTGCTTATTCCGAGGTTTACTGTAATCAGCTGGATCGAGGCCGTATCCAGATCAGATGGAGGACCTGCGCCTAGACACGACCACAACGCATGATGTAGTCAGCCGGATCCGGCCGTATCCAGATCAGATGGAGGACCTGAAATTGGTTTAAGGGGCAAAAATCTAGCTGTGTCAGTCAGTTTAACCCCCTGGGGTCGGCAATCACGCCGGCGTGATTTGCGCGTTTTTTTTCACATAGCAGCAAAATAGACCTAAAATACTCAGTCAGTTTTGGTCATACAGCCTTAAGAAATATGAAAAAATAAGCTGTTAAATGTCTACTTTTTTATGTGTCCACTTACAATCGAAATAAAACATTGTGCTTTTGTAAAATAAAGAAAGTAAACAGGGAGTGCTTTCTGCCTCTCCGTCTCCGTGAACTTTTTTTCTAAAGCACGTCTCTAAACTCAAACAAATCTCAGCGAATACTATTCACTCAGACATGAGCTATACATCTCTATAATCATTTAAGTGTGTAGTTTTAAATTATCTAATTCAAAACTAAAATAAATATTCTCTGTTTATGTAATCTATATATAAAGAGCGAGAGATCAGCCGTCCTCATTATCTTTCTGCCAGCTCATTACTCTGCTAATGTGACACGCCCATCGACAGCGCGCGCGCTATTCAAATTCTAATCTGAAGCAACACATGCAAACCAGTCAACGCCCACAACAGCTGGAGAACACGCTCGCTGTGAGGAATAATAATATCGTGATAATCCTGGAAATTTTACCTCAAACGTGCTGGAGTAGCCGAACAACGGATCCAGCTGCAGATCATCAGTAAGTGCTTTGTTCTAATCGCGATATGAAATGGTGTCTGTAAACCGCAAAAGACTGTTTAAATTTGAATCGCGTTTCTGTGTTTGAATGAATGAACGGCACATGCTGCTGTTTACTCCAGCTAGCGCGTTTCTGTGTTTGAATGAATGAACGGCACATGCTGTTGTTTACTCCAGCTAGCGCGTTTCTGTGTTTGAATGAATGAACGGCACATGCTGTTGTAACTCCAGCTCGCGCGTTTCTGTGTTTGAATGAATGAACGGCACATGCTGTTGTAACTCCAGCTCGCGCGTTTCTGTGTTTGAATGAATGAACGGCACATGCTGTTGTTTACTCCAGCTAGCGCGTTTCTGTGTTTGAATGAATGAACGGCACATGCTGTTGTAACTCCAGCTCGCGCGTTTCTGTGTTTGAATGAATGAACGGCACATGCTGTTGTTTACTCCAGCTAGCGCGTTTCTGTGTTTGAATGAATGAACGGCACATGCTGTTGTAACGCCAGCTCGCGCGTTTCTGTGTTTGAATGAATGAACGGCACATGCTGTTGTTTACTCCAGCTAGCGCGTTTCTGTGTTTGAATGAATGAACGGCACATGCTGTTGTTTACTCCAGCTAGCGCGTTTCTGTGTTTGAATGAATGAACGGCACATGCTGTTGTAACTCCAGCTCGCGCGTTTCTGTGTTTGAATGAATGAACGGCACATGCTGTTGTAACTCCAGCTCGCGCGTTTCTGTGTTTGAATGAATGAACGGCACATGCTGTTGTTTACTCCAGCTAGCGCGTTTCTGTGTTTGAATGAATGAACGGCACATGCTGTTGTAACTCCAGCTCGCGCGTTTCTGTGTTTGAATGAATGAACGGCACATGCTGTTGTTTACTCCAGCTAGCGCGTTTCTGTGTTTGAATGAATGAACGGCACATGCTGTTGTAACGCCAGCTCGCGCGTTTCTGTGTTTGAATGAATGAACGGCACATGCTGTTGTAACGCCAGCTCGCGCGTTTCTGTGTTTGAATGAATGAACGGCACATGCTGTTGTAACTCCAGCTCGCGCGTTTCTGTGTTTGAATGAATGAACGGCACATGCTGTTGTTTACTCCAGCTCGCGCGTTTCTGTGTTTGAATGAATGAACGGCACATGCTGTTGTAACTCCAGCTCGCGCGTTTCTGTGTTTGAATGAATGAACGGCACATGCTGTTGTTTACTCCAGCTAGCGCGTTTCTGTGTTTGAATGAATGAACGGCACATGCTGTTGTAACGCCAGCTCGCGCGTTTCTGTGTTTGAATGAATGAACGGCACATGCTGTTGTTTACTCCAGCTAGCGCGTTTCTGTGTTTGAATGAATGAACGGCACATGCTGTTGTAACGCCAGCTCGCGCGTTTCTGTGTTTGAATGAATGAACGGCACATGCTGTTGTTTACTCCAGCTCGCGCGAGTTTCGCTTTTAGCAAACTATATTGCCTACTGAGATGAGTGAAAATCGACTGAATACGTTGAAATAAAATGTATTTGTATAAGCAACATATTAAACTGCAAATTAACATTTATGCCCTAATATATATTATAAAAGACCATATGTTACAGACGAAATATGAAAGACAACATTTCGTTTTGGATAGATTATTTATAAAGCTTTTACTGCCACATCAAAACCTAATTTACAAGGTGCAAACAAAATCTTAAAAGGTCAATATAAGCCTTCTCTATAAATTATTTTTGTGTTTTATTAGTGACAAATTTGGGGAGAGGATAGCCTACATCCAAAACTTTCTGAAAATACGAATGAGAATTAACTGCACAATTACTAGAAATGTTTACCTTGGATATTATACAATTTGCAAGCATACAGTTTGTGGAAAAATACATATTTTTCAAGATGTTTCCAATTCTGTAGTAATATATATATATATATATATATATATATATATACCGGTGTATATATGTATGTATGTATGTATGTATATATGTGTGTGTGTTGTCTTTGCATTTTTTCTTGTAGCCACAGTGACACCTAAGGCTCATTAGTATGCAGCATTAGCAGGTCTTCTTTGTCTCCAGGTGTGAATGAGGACATTATTCATGACCTTGTTGGATCATTCACGCCCACCTGCATATTGCCTTTCCAAACAAAAAGTGTCTTACAAAATTTAAATCAATCTATTGTTTAATTTGAACGATTAGCCCGGATGATTTTCAGATCATTTTGAAGTAAATACTCTAGCCGACAAGATCCATTAGTCAAAAGTATTGTGGGAATATGTGAAGTTGGTCGTTTGTGGTCTTATATCAGAAAATTTAAGTTTGAGTTTTTTGAATAACCATGCATAAATAATATTCTCTCAAAAATGCAAACATGTACATGTATGTTGCTCACATATTATGCTAGCCATGTTCATGCTAAATAGAGTGTAATTACACCTTTGCCATTAATATGTTTATAAGCAACTGAAAAAAATACAAATATCAGGTCATGTCAAAACATCTCAAGGACCCCAAAAACACCTTAGACCCCAGAGGGTTAAGCTTAAAGGGATATTTCACAGCTGGAAAGATGAATGTGCATTTAAATTGGGTCATTTATGTTAGGGCTGCACGATTTTGAGAAAAAACCTAATTGTGGTTTTTCTGACAAATATTGCGATTGCGGTGCGATTTTCGATTTTTGCGTTCGATACTTTTAAGTGCATAAAACCTAAAATTATGAATAAAATGTGTTGTTACTTCGACACAGGGGGTTAAATAAACTACATACATAGTGATTGAGGTAATGAGATTGTTTGATGCTTCGTGATTATTAAATACCTGAACCTAAATACCAAAGAATAAGAAGACATAATGGAAATGAACTTAAACACTTGGTCATTTGTTTTTAAATTCTTTAACACTGAAAAATAGAAAAAGAATTCCTATTAGATTTAGATTTACAATTAGAAAAACAAAATAATTCTGTAGTCCACTGCCATTTTCTGAACATGAAACTGTTATATTGCACACATTTTAAAATAAGAGTAATAATATAATAAAATAAAAGTAATAAAATAATAGAATTACGGTGAAAAAACGAGACAACACAGACTCATATCAACAAAAATACTAGGCCATCTTGGTTAATGTTTCAGAAAAGTTAAAATGAGAAGAGTTACAGAGTTTCCTTTAGGATTTTTTTAGCAGTGGGGAAAGGTCTGTCCAAACAACAAACACCCTTGATGCTGAGCGTAGCCTATGCTTGCTAAATGGTACCCCTGGAGCCTGTTCCTTAAGTCTGTTTTCACCTATAAAATCATTTAAAAAAATGAGTGATGTGAGGGATTATTGATTGTCAAACAATCTTTTGGGTGCCCGCAGCCCGCTCGCAGTGTGAAGCGCGTGTCTGCGATATTCTCTGACATACTACCCGCTCGCGGTGTGTAGCACGTGTCTGCGCTATTCTCTGACATACCCGCTCGCAGTGTGAAGCGCGTGTCCGCGCTATTCTCTGACATACTACCCGCTCGCAGTGTGAAGCGCGTCTGCGCTATTCTCTGACATACCCGCTCGCAGTGTGAAGCGCGTGTCTGCGCTATTCTCTGACATACTACCCGCTCGCAGTGTGAAGCGCGTGTCCGCGCTATTCTCTGACATACTACCCGCTCGCAGTGTGAAGCGCGTCTGCGCTATTCTCTGACATACCCGCTCGCAGTGTGAAGCGCGTCTGCGCTATTCTCTGACATACCCGCTCGCAGTGTGAAGCGCGTGTCTGCGCTATTCTCTGACATACCCGCTCGCAGTGTGAAGCGCGTGTCTGCGCTATTCTCTGACATACCCGCTCGCAGTGTGAAGCGCGTCTGCGCTATTCTCTGACATACCCGCTCGCAGTGTGAAGCGCGTCTGCGCTATTCTCTGACATACCCGCTCGCAGTGTGAAGCGCGTCTGCGCTATTCTCTGACATACCCGCTCGCAGTGTGAAGCGCGTGTCTGCGCTATTCTCTGACATACCCGCTCGCAGTGCGAAGCGCGTGTCTGCGATATTTATACCCGCTCGCAGTGTGAAGCGCGTGTCCGCGCTATTCTCCGACTCCGACATGCCCGCTCGCGGTGTGTTTTTACGCTTGTCCGCGCGATTCTCTGACATACCCGCTCGCAGTGTGAAGCGCGTGTCTGCGATATTTATACCCGCTCGCGGTGTGTAGCGCGTGTCCGCGCTATTCTCCGACTCCGACATGCCCGCTCGCGGTGCGTTTTTACGCTTGTCCGCGCTATTCTCCGACATGCTCGCTCGCGGTGTTCTTTATCAATCAACCAAAGCCGGTCGCGGGGGCGCCGCCCTCACCATCTTTCCATTCACTTCTGCTATTTAACCAGAGCGAATGAGACGAGTGCGTCACGTCTGGTGTTTGTCAACGCGCCACACAATACAGAAATCTCTCGTCTCATGAGGACATGAGGGAGGGAAGCACGGTCATTCGAAAATACTACCGGGTTTCTACTGATAGAAAGCTTAATGCTAATCGGTGAAGTATCCCTTTTAGTTTATGTTTTTTATGCCGTTTATGACTTTACTCAGATAAAGGAAAATGGGTTAACGCGTTAATGGATTACACGACCAGATGCGTTGTTGGCTTATTAAGAACATTTACGCTCACTTATTCCCTGAAAGTGAAAGTTAAAGCAAAAACAAGCTTTTGGCATCTGTCGCTCCATTACCGGCGCATAATCTCAGAGGCGAGAGAAGAATCTACCTCAACAAACCTATACCGACTCTTAATTTACTGATGATGAATGAAATTACAGGTTTGGAATGAGATGAGGGTGAATAATTAATGACAGAATTTGGAGGTGGAGACCATAGAAAGACTATTTCTATAAAAGATTTAATTCAACATGTTATGGAATAGAATGCAAAATTTGCTCTTGAAAAAGAATGAAACCAACCTGTTTGTTCCTCAGTTTCTTCATGTTTGACTCTGAATGTTTCTTCGATCTTGAAGTCTTCACTCTCCTCTTTAATAAACGACATCTTTATAATAGTGTCACATGGATCTCAGTCGCTTCACCAGGAGTTTTTCTGTGTTTGGACACACTGTCCTATTTAAAATTCAAATAATGAACAGAGAGAAAAATAAATGAAAACTAAATCTCAGTCTTAGTTCAGCGCACTGGTAAGAGTAATTCAGAGTGAGAGTTAATGGACTTAAATGATCTGATTAAAAACACTCAAAACTAAATCTCTGGGTGTGTCTCAATCAGATCTAGTTCAGTTCACTGGTAAGAGAGTCAGTCAGGTCACTCATTAAGACAGTCACTTGCCACCATCTACTGGCAATGTAGTTTCATGTTTAAAAAATATATTTTTTCTCCAATATTTATTATTTGTATAATGAAAATATTTAAAACAATCTCATAACATTATTTAATGCAGTTGTCATCTTATTATACTAATTACTGATTTTGATGATCAAATATAAGATGACCCAATTTATTGATCGAATGTAATTTTAAATTAAAGGGGGGTTAACAATGTTAGAATGTTATGTGATTTTTTTTTTATCCTTTTTTGGATAGACTGCAAGGTTCATTCACTATGTTTTATAGCCTTCAATATGAACATAGTTTGTAGGACAATATTGATCATATATTATGAATATGAATATATTAATGCGCTTTTGAACTACAGATAAAATTAGCTTTAACGGGAGAAACACCACGAACACCATGTAGGCTAATTCTGTCATATGACACCACCACATTTATTTGCGTTAAACTGACAATAGAGACCGAAATGAGACGAAGATTTTCTGTTCCTCATGCGCGCTTTACTCATAAAAAACTATGTTTATTAATGCTAATATACATTAACCTGCATTGTTACTTTCCTTAATAATACATTTAATTCACAGTTCTCTATATAATTGTACGAACAGCTTCTATTGGTTTAAATGATTAAAAACACAAACCTCTCTTCAGCAGAAGGACAGATGAGCGAGTGCGGCGCAGCCTTATGACGTCAACTAACACACCAAAATAAAAGTCCTGTTCACACGCTAAAAAATTATAGAAATAAGCATACAGAAAACACATTCAAAATGATAAGATAAATTATTAATTCATTTAAATGTAAGCAAGTGTGAAGTGATCACAATTATAATACCAACTACAGAGCATTTGTCATTTTCTCAATCAAGGGTATCTTCATATTTTTGTATACGTCTTCATATTATAAAAGATTGGTAAGAATGTTTAAATATTCCAAACTCATTAAAAAATGTGTAGATCAAATTTAAATGTGTGGTTTAACTTATTGACAAAGACTGAATCCTTTTTACAATATCAACTTATTTAATAAATAAAATAAAATTGCAACTTTATTTGATTAAAGTTTAAAATTATATTAAAAGGGCCTGTAAAGGATTACAGCGACTGTCTGAATGTCAAATTTGAATTAAATTAATTTAAAATCATTTAATCTAAATGATAATTAAATCTGGTTAACATGTCCCCGGATTATCTTTATCAAAATTAACAGTGTGGAATTTGATTGGAAATGTGACTATAATAATATAAAGAAGTTTCTTCTTTAAGTTGTTACTCGTCATCTGCACTTATTAGGAGTGAATGATGCTCAGTTTCTAGATACAAGATACAATAACCAGTTTACTAGAAACACTATAACTCTTGAGGTATATCCATCACCAGTGCTTAATTTGTAAATTAATAAATTCCAGATAAAAATAAGCAATTAAAAGGAGCTGGAACCGTCACTATTCAACTTCCGTTTTCCCGGAGCATATAATTGACCGTTCGCAAAAGCCACGCCCCTTAGTTATTGTTACTACGCCCGTCAAACAATTGAGAACCAGACACATGGCTGGGTTGAGATCCATACATTAAGTGATTGGTTTTGGAGTAATGCAGCAGACATATCCTCCAGAGCACGACAGAAAGTATAGACAGAATAGCGCAAGGGAGCACATGCACAAAACAGTTTTGTAAAATTATATATCAATCATTTTTATTTGATCATATATCATTTTACAAAACTGTTTTGCGCATGTGCTCCCGCGCGCGCTATTTCAGCCACAACACTGCAATCAGAGGACGCGCTGAAACCATCAACTCTCGATGCGGTTCTCTTCATTCATAACTCAGCCGACTGAGAAGGATATATTTGTGTAAATAGTTGTGCAACTGCGCGAACTTTGTTTTGAAGTTTAATGTTTGAGTTCCAGAGGAATTTGTGACTGTGTACCTGTTCAACCACATCAAATTTTATTCATAAGTCCGTGCTTTTTTTCTCCCTTGTTTGCTGACTGATGAGGGGGCCGCAGTGCCGTAGTGAAACGGTGTTTGTACATGTAGCCTATTTTTTTAATAATAGTTGCAAGCAATCATAAAATACAGCAAGTTTTAAGCCCGTGCAGACCTCACTGCCATAGGCGCATCGTTTCTCTATCTTGCTGAAATCGGAATGTTTGACGGAGGTCCTTCTCCTTAGTTACAGTTGCTGAGCTAGGATTGGACGAGAACCGTTCGAGGGCGGGGTTTTGCGAACGGTCAATTACGTCACTGAATAGTAATAGCGCAACTACAAGACCATAATTTACATTGCATTATTTTTTGAATACTTCGATTTTGACCCTACTTAAATAATGCTTGCTTGGATATAAATGCAATGTATCTTCTTTGCTAATTTTAAATCCATTCATGTAAGTTTACCTACAAACAAACCTTTTTGAAAGAATTAATTAAAAATATATGTTAATACTATTACATCTTCAGTAAATAAGAAAGCAAGTAGAACGTATTGAATTTGTAAGTACTTTAATTTGTACACTGTAATTGATGTATAGAACACTGTTTTTCTTTATCTTCTCAAATTTTTCTTTTGTTATTTTTCAGTTTCCAGCTAATCATTGTTAACTCTTCTTTTCTCATGTGTATTCTGATGACATTGAACATATTTTTAATACATTTTGTATATAGTATTACAAAGTTGTATTTCATAAACAATGTATATTGCACACACACACAAAAAACATTCACAAGTTTCTGAACAGCCTGGTGTAATTATTCTTCTGTTATAGCTACAGACCAAAATAATAATAAAAAAATATATGTAGCTGAAAATATGATAATTATTAAACACACTGACATCCAACATTTATTCTGTTCAAATAAATTTGCACAATGATGGTCCAACAAGGCATAGAAATAGCAGTGTTGAAATTGTCTGTTTTACCAGAGCCCTCTCTGCTCTCCTTCTGAGTAATCTCTCCATTCTCAGTTGCCTCATTAGATCCTCCATGTGAGCCCGGTCATAACTGGCCCTTGGCAGTCTGGACCCTGGAGCACCTGACCCTGGCAAACTGGCCTCTTCATTGCTGACCTCTGACCGACTGGCCCCTGTAAGTATGCTGACATCTGTTTCTCTCTCTCTGTCTGTTATGTCCCTTTCATTCCCTTGGATCTCCACCTCAATTTCTCCCTCAATCTCTGTAGCAATAACAAGGTATTCTTGCTGTTATATGTATGCTGCCTTCAGATGTGCACCTATTGTAATTTAAGGGTACACTATACTCCTATAGTGACGTTCATCTAAGTTAATTTAATGCCAATGGTAAAGTATGAATAAATCTGTAGATTATCTACATGTGGTGTATGAATCTTCTAGAAAATCCCTGAACTGTTTTGAAGCTGTATGTACTAATCTGAAGGTTGCATTATGAGTGTAGTCTATCCTTGAATTATATAACATGGGAAACATTGTTAGCTGCGTATTTCATACCGATGTTTGATGTGCCATAATAGGTGTGGTCATTATTCCTGACATTAACAGCTGGAGGCATACTCCTTGACGTGACTTTCCTCCTTTTCGGCTTAGGCCGATGTATAAATACTGTCGGCCTCAACCTCAAATTTCACCCTGATTTGTTGGCAATAGAATTGGTCATCTTCAAAGTGTACCTGTAGGTAGGCTAATAAAATCAGTTAATAATCAGATAATGCCATGGCCGGGCACTGTCAGGCACCAGAGCAGACGCCAGCGCTTCAGGCACAAGATCAGTCACCAGAGCTTCAGGCACCGGAGCTTCAGGCATCAGACAACACACCAGTGCAAAGAGCAAGCCAGCCCGCCCCGAGAAGGAAGAGGCCCCACACCTCTGACTTTGAGGAGAGACTGCTCACAGCATTGGAGGCTGTGAGCAACAGACCGGGGGACCTGTCCCCAGCCCTTCTCCTCCTCCTCCTCCTCGGGATAGTGATAGCTATCTTTTTTAAAAGCCTGCAGGAAGACTTTAGAACCCTGTCTTTAAGAACAAGGCATGATCTCAAGTTTGAGATGCACCACCTGGTGTATGAGGCAAAGTGTCGTGAGGTT
Organism: Phoxinus dragarum; assembly: GCA_033366665.1. NCBI lineage: Eukaryota > Metazoa > Chordata > Actinopteri > Cypriniformes > Leuciscidae > Phoxinus > Phoxinus dragarum. Next base: position 112,821 of record JARPMJ010002279.1, read on the forward strand.
GACCCTTGGGCTGAGAGGAATGGGGTGCAGCTGACAACACTGTGAGGGGTGTTAGTAAGCTTGTTACCCTCGCAGTGCTGTCAGCTGCCCCCTGTTCTCTCTCCCTCACATGCATGCATGCACGCACACACACAGTATCATTCACACAGGGAGTCGAGTGCAGTGAGGAATAGGGTGAGGAACCACGTTCACGTCTGTCTGATAGCTGGAGCCAGCAGACTCGTTCAACATGTTGACGTTACAGGCCCTGTTGGGACCAAGTTTTTGTTAGCTCGTTCAAGAGTAAATGTTTTGTCACTATGCAGTCATATTCATCAACTAGCTTATTAATTTTTAAAAAGTTACGTTGTATGAAATTTTTTTTTCAATAAATATTGTAATAAATTGTAAATACGTTTTAATATTTTTAAATAAATGCACAAAAAATATTTTCAACATTCATGGTTGAGCGTTTCATAATTTTTTTAATCCATGTTATATAGTTTAAAGGTGTATAGGTGCTTAGCTATGGAAACTTTGCTTTTAATGTAATTGGTGGCTCTTAAAAGAGCCGTTTGTAGCACTAGGCTTATACTCCAGGTTGCCAGCTGACAGCTTCCTCAGTGGAGAAATAGGAGGTATATGTCTCCCGGACACGGATGGCCTCCCGTGCGGAGTTGTTGCTGCCCACTCGGCTTACTGCCTGAAGGCCAGCAACTTCCCTGTCTGCAGCTGGTGGTGGTCCTGCACGTCTAGCGGGTGCCCTGGTTGGCGTCTTGGAGGTCCTCCTCAGGAAATTATGCAGGACACAGGTAGCCTTCACACAGGCATCCACATTTGCAGGGCTGACCCCAATGATTCCTCTGTACATACGCCATTGAGACGTACAATCAGCCTTGCATGTGACAGCCTGAAGTTGAATACTCTGCACCTGCCAGAGTGGTGGGAGCCAGGAAAAGGCCGCATGAGGTTGGGACGCAGTGGGAAGGCCTCATCAGCAACAAAAACATATGGCTGCGGTCCTAGATGCACGGCAGCAGAGCACCCTGTGGCAGGCCAAGAGTCCTGTCCAGTAGTGCCCGGCCGAAGGTAGAGTTGGCCAGGACACCGCCGTTACTCGTCCTCCCGTAGCTGCCCACATCCACTACCCGAAAGCAATATTGGGCATCTACCACTGCCAGAAGCACAACTGAACAAGTCCCCTTATAATTTAAAATACATGGACCCTGAATTGTCAGGAGACTTAATTACCACATGTTTCCCATCAATGGATCCAATGCAGTTGGGGAAAGCCCAGCGCATGTAAAACCCCTTTGCTATGCTCAGCCAATCCTCCGTGGTGGGCACTGGCATGTACTCCTCCACCATGGAGTCCCAAATGGACCTGCAGACCTGGGGGACAATGTTGGCCAAGGTGCTCACTCCCATATGATAGCTGGCAGCAATAGTGCGATAGAGGTCCCCTGTAGACAAGAACCGTAGGCAAATAGCCAGGCGCTCAGCAGGACATATTGCACTGCGGTAATTGGTGCTAGTCATCATAATGAGCAGCCCCACTTTTGACAACACGCTATCAAACTGCTCCGTGTCCAGCCTGAAGTTCTGCTGGAACCTCTCGTCATCGAGCCGCAGCTGCTGCACCAGCCCGTGATACTCTCCGAATTGATAGCGGTCCTGGAGAGTGTTATGAACCCAAAATCTCTGAGTCCGACGTCTTCTTCGCAAATACAATAAGGCAGCACCAAACACAACGACTTCACGATTATCCATAATTATCCAGTGATACACATTTGAGAATGAGCGCAACTTCTATTTGAAATATTTACGAACGCTCGGTTTAAGCGGGAATGCAATTAATTTGCTCACGGTAATACCGATTTGACCAATTACAGTTCTTGTCAATTGCACTAATGCAAATAATAATGCAAATAATAATAATAATAATAGCTAATTATTCTTTTTTTTCGACCAAATGTGACCAAAACAGTTTGGGACCAAAACAACAAAAATGCTGTCATTATAAAAGGTTTCTTCAATGCATTGCTTGTTTTTTGTTTATTACATTTCATGTTGTGAAACTTCTCTTCTCCCTGCTATGTCAGAGCGGCCAAAGCGTCAATATGCTTCCCCGTACTTTTTGACAAGCGTCCTTGACGGGCCGGCCAGAGCTTCTTTGCAGCTCAAGTCGGCGGCGGTGTGAATGCACAGTAATGCTGCCTCTGTACCACTTCCAGAAGAGGAGTTCAAACGAGTCTTTAACCACCCCCTCAGTGGTTGGCAAGCCTCAAAGAGACTTCTCACCCTCCGACAAAATAATGGCAGTGCAGCTGAATATGGCGGACAGTTGCTGAAACGACGAGACCCTCATGGTAGGTTTCCTGAACGGGCTATCCGTAAGGTGATCAAGGATGATCTAGCTACAAGAGAACCTGCCTTTGAGAACATTTGCTCCGCCTGCCCCGAGCTTTCGGGAAACGCCCAGTCCCGCACAGGCATGGAAGGACTGTAACGGGAGTAAACGCACTGCTTCACCTTCCAACTCTGGGTGGTTCATTCCCATTACACTCACTTGGGGAGACCAAAAACAACAACTCCAGGCCTTGACTGATTCCGGCAGAAAAAGGAAGGCATTTAAACAATCATCAGAACATCTCTTCTCCTGTCTCTTAAAATGTCTGGATTTGGTGATTAAAGCACATTGAAAATATACATAATTTTTTAAAGGGCACCTATTATGACATTTAAAATGTTCCTAATGTTGTTTTGGGAGTCCCCAATAACAGTTTTACATGCATGCAATGACAAAAAAACACTTTTGTTGTCGTATAATATGCATTTATTTTTACCTGATTTGCTCACAGACTCCCAAATGATTCGTTCAACGACTCATTTTTCCAAACCCCTCCTTTGCGCGACGCTAATCTGTGTTGATTGGTCAGATGACCCAGTCAGTTGTGATTGGTATACTTATTGTTTAACACGGAGTACAATGATGCTTTTATCAATTAAATCGTGTTATAATAATGATCATAGTCCACTGATTTGTAGTTTGTAGTAAAAAACTAAAATAATATAAAGAATTTAATGTTATGTTAGCGAGCATAGCCCAGAGTTCATATTGTAAAAGCACAATCAGTCTTTGTTTGCGTTAGCCCGATGCATAAACATAACGTTTTTACAAAAAAAAAAAAAAAATGCAGTTACGTTACTACGAGGTATTACTCTATTCTTTAAGACAACTCCGAAACCAACTACAAACACTTCACATCTCAATAAAATTGTCATTGAAGACCTAGAAGCTAAACGGTCCTTACACAACAAACAAAATAATTATTAAGCAAGCTACATAAAACATAAAAGCAACAATTATTAATAACACTTACAGGTTGTGATACGGAGAAGGAAGCTGATGCAAATACACTTGGAACTGAACCTTCCTTCAATATCAGCCGGCTCGCGAATCCAAGTTTGATTGCATTTAAGTTGGTAAAGCAATCGTCTTCAAAATGGCGCGAACAAAGCACAAGGCTCAGACTATACTTCTGTGGTATAGTTGTATATATGAATTGTAGCCACTTAGTCTTCAAATGCTCCTCCTTGGGCAGCTGTAAAAAGTTGGCTTTTGAGCCGCACTTCAGAACACAGCGTCTCGTCGCCATGATGTTGTCAAGTTTTCCCTGGGCTTGGAGCGCAATAAGTGGGCGTATCGTATTCAAATAACTTGACAAGTTGACGTCATCTAGTCAGAGAGAAAGCTTCGGTCTTCTAACGATTCATAAAAATGACTCCGAGTCGACTCTTACTTTTGAAAGACAATAACTATATATACGGTGCACTTTCATATTTCAAACTTTGCAGGATGTTTTTGTTCACTTAGATCTATGTTACACACTACATGAAAGGTAAATTTCAAAATTCCATAATAGGTGCCCTTTAAATATATATATAAAAAAAAATCAAAGAATGCAAATACATTTTTGCAGCTTCCAAAGAAAGTTGACTCAGCATTAATGCAACATTTCTAAGTTGGGGTGTCACTGTGCTTTTCAAATGTTAAATGCGTATCTAAAATAACTCAAAGATATTTAAAATCTGGCACAATTTGTAATTTTTCACCACAAACTAATATATCTGGAAGATTCTCCTCCTCCCTTTTAATTAAAAAATGCATAACGGCAGTTTTCTGAACATTTAATGTTAAACAACACTGAGTAAGCCAGTCCGAAGGTTTGGACATTGCGACACCTCATTTTTGTGCCACTTGTTCATTTGTTTTACCATGTACATAAATCAGTGTCATCTGCGTACATTTGAATATGTACATCTGGACAAACATCAGGTAAATCATTCAAATACAAACTAAAAAGTAGGGGCCCTGATAAAGACCCCTGGGGTACCCCTGTAAAACAATCTCTCAAAGACGATACATGCATTTCAATCCGGGTACACCGTTTCTTTGATGTACAGTATTGTTCAAAATAATAGCAGTACAATGTGACTAACCAGAATAATCAAGGTTTTTAGTATATTTTTTATTGCTACGTGGCAAACAAGTTACCAGTAGGTTCAGTAGATTCTCAGAAAACAAACAAGACCCAGCATTCATGATATGCACGCTCTTAAGGCTGTGCAATTGGGCAATTAGTTGAAAGGGGGTGTGTTAAAAAAAATAGCAGTGTCTACCTTTGACTGTACAAACTCAAAACTATTTTGTACAAACATTTTTTTTTTCTGGGATTTAGCAATCCTGTGAATCACTTAACTAATATTTAGTTGTATGACCACAGTTTTTTAAAACTGCTTGACATCTGTGTGGCATGGAGTCAACCAACTTGTGGCACCTCTCAGCTGTTATTCCACTCCATGATTCTTTAAACAACATTCCACAATTCATTCACATTTCTTGGTTTTGCTTCAGAAACAGCATTTTTGATATCACCCCACAAGTTCTCAATTGGATTAAGGTCTGGAGATTGGGGCTGGCCACTCCATAACATTAATTTTGTTGGTTTGGAACCAAGACTTTGCCCGTTTACTAGTGTGTTTTGGGTCATTGTCTTGTTGAAACAACCATTTCAAGGGCATGTCCTCTTCAGCATAGGGCAACATGACCTCTTCAAGTATTTTAACATATGCAAACTGATCCATGATCCCTGGTATGCGATAAATAGGCCCAACACCATAGTAGGAGAAACATGCCCATATCATGATGCTTGCACCTCCATGCTTCACTGTCTTCACTGTGTACTGTGGCTTGAATTCAGAGTTTTGGGGGTCGTCTCACAAACTGCCTGTGGCCCTTGGACCCAAAAAGAACAATTTTACTCTCATCAGTCCACAAAATGTTCCTCCATTTCTCTTTAGGCCAGTTGATGTGTTCTTTGGCAAATTGTAACCTCTTCTGCACATGCCTTTTTTTTAACAGAGGGACTTTGCGGGGGATTCTTGAAAATAGATTAGCTTCACACAGACGTCTTCTAACTGTCACAGTACTTACAGGTAACTCCAGACTGTCTTTGATCATCCTGGAGGTGATCATTGGCTGAGCCTTTGCCATTCTTTAGGGGCCAAGCACTGAAAGTGCGTAGGCACCTATTGTTTCTGTTCCCGTTCCTATTATTATTAGGGGCCAAGCACTGAAGGTGCGGGCACCTATTGTATCTGTTCCGGTTCTTATTAGGGGCCAAGCACTGAAAGTGCGTAGGCACCTATTGTATCTGTTAGCGTTCCTATTATTATTCTTCATTGTTCCGACTGGGAGTCTATGGCAGGCCCATAGAACCGTTTGCGGGAAACTTATGAAAATTGGCACAGTGATAGTGGACAGCCTGAACGATCTCCATAGCAAATTTGGAGTCTCATACTCACTCCCTCTAGCGCCAACAGCTGTCCAAAGTTTCACTCATGTTTATTCTAATAACTTTTGAACCATAAGGGCTAGAAACAAAATTCTTTTTTCCTCTGATTCCTGAGCTCACGACGATTCGACTGCACACTATGACGTCATTTTCCGTCATAATAGTTTTCCCGCCATTTTGAATTTTTTGAAAAAACTACTTTTTCGAACTCCTCCTAGGCCGTTGCCTCCGAATTTCACGAAAATGGAACCAGATCATCTCCAGACCATGACGACAAAAAGTTATGGAAATCAAGTTGATTCGAATAACCGTTCTCGAATACCGCGCAAATAAATTTTACGTAGCGCTTGTGAAAACAGACGTAAGGCCGTATCTCCGCAACGCTTTATCGGATTCAGACCAAACTTGGTACATGTCATCACAAGCATGACTTGAGGCTACAAGCTGCGTTTTGGCGCTAGCGCCACCTACTGGTCCGGAGATATGAACAATTTATGTTTTTGCTTATAACTTCTGAACGGTTTGTCCAAAAACCAGAAAAGTGGTCTCGTTAGATTCAGGGCGTCATACTGAGTTGACTGATATCCAATTTTCCCATGTCGGCCATTTTGAATTATGTGCTAAAATGGTGTATTTTATGAACGCGATGAACGTATTGTTACGAAACTCAGTTTGAGTCATCAGTACAAGGCCTAAAGGTACTCAAAAGATTATGAGAGAGCGCCACCTTTTGGTCAAAAGTTATAATGAAATTTCCAAAAATGCTAATAACTTTTGAATAAATTTGCCTATAGTAATGACACTGATCTCAATAGATTCCTTGGGTTATGCTGAAAACATATATACCAATTTTGCCATAGTCAGGCAAACTTCCTGTCCGCCATCTTTATTTACTTTTAAAACCTACTTTTTCGAACTCCTCCTAGACCGAACGTCCGATTTTCACCAAAATTGGACCGTGTCATCTTCAGACCGTGCCGAGTAAAAGTTATGGATTTCGTGTTGATAGACGAAACCGTTTTCGTATACCGCAGTGGCAAAGTTGAGGCATGATGTAAAAATGACTATTCAGGCTTTATATCTGCAATGCCTTAACATATTGACATCAAACTTTGTTTGTGTCATTTTCACTTCACTCTGACCACATCACATCAGTTTCGTAACTGCGCCACCTATTGGTCGAAAGTGATAATCCATTAAATCATATTTTTAGTTAATTTATGTGATTTTTTCAGCCGTTTCGCCTAAATTCATCTTTAAATGTCTTCAATTGCTCCTTGCTGCAGTTGGTCTCACGCTCCAGCCATGTTGGCATTTCTTGTCGTCTTCTTTGCGCTTGGCCCCGGTGATTGCTGCTTGCAGCTATATTTCTTCTTCTTCTTCTTTTTTCTTCCGACTGGGCGTCTATGGCAGCCTATAGAACCGTTTGCGGGAAACTTATGAAAATTGGCACAGTGATAGAGGACAGCCTGAACTATCACCATAGCAAATTTGGAGTCTCCAACTCATTCCCTCTAGCGCCACCAGCTGTCCAAAGTTTCACTCATGTTTATGCTAATAACTTTTGAACCACAAGGGCTAGAAACAAAATTAATTTTTCCTCTGATTCCTGAGCTTATGACGATTCTATGACGTAATTTTCCCGCCATTTTGAATTTTCCAAAAAACCTACTTTTTCGAACTCCTCCTAGGCCGTTGCTCCGAATTTCACGAAAAATGAACCAGATCATCTCCAGACCTTGACGACCAAAGTTATGGAATTCAAGTTGATTCGAATTACCGTTCTCGAATACCGCGCAAATAAATTTTACGTAGCGCTTGCGAAAACAGACGTAAGGCCGTATCTCCACAACGCTTTATCGGATTCAGACCAAATTTGGTACATGTCATCACAAGCATGACCTGAGGCTACATGCTGCGTTTCAGCACAGCGCCACCTACTGGTCCGGAGATATGAAGAATTTATGTTTTTGCTTATAACTTCTGAACGGTTTGTCCAAAAATCACAAAAGTGGTCTCGTTAGGTTCAGGGCGTCGTGCTGAGTTGACTGATATCCAATTTTCCCATATCGGCCATTTTGGCTGTCGGCCATTTTGAATTATGTGCTAAAATGCTGTATTTTATGAACGCATGAACGTATCGTTACGAAACTTAGTATGGGTCATCAGTACAACGCCCTAAAGGTACTCAAAAATGTATGAGACAGCGCCACCTTTTGGTCAAAAGTTATAATGAAATTTCCAAAAATGCTAATAACTTTTGAATAAATTTGCCTATAGTAATGACACTGATCTCAATAGATTCATTGGGTTATGCTGAAAACATAGATACCAATTTCTTCATAGTCAGCCAAACTTCCTGTCCGCCATCTTTATTTCCTTTTAAAATGTACTTTTTCGAACTCCTCCTAGACCGAACGTCCGATTTTCACCAAAATTGGATCGTGTCATCTCCAGACCGTGCCGAGTAAAAGTTATGGATTTCGTGTCGATAGACAAAACCGTTTTCGTATACCGCAGTGGCAAAGTTGAGGCATGATGCCAAAATGACTATTCAGGCTTTATATCTGCAATGCCCTTGACATATTGACACCAAACTTTGTATGTGTCATTGGCACTTCACTCTGACCACATCACATCAGTTTCGTAACTGCGCCACCTATTGGTCGAAAGTGATAATCATATTTTTAGTTAATGTATCAACCATTGTGCCAAAATTCATCTTTAAATGTCTTCAATTGCTCCTTGCTGCAGTGGGTCTCACACTCCCAGCCACTTTGGCATGTCTTGTCGTCTTGCTTGCGCTTGGCCCCGGTGATTGCTGCTTGCAGCTATATTTATTCTTCTATCCATTTTGATGGTTGTCTTCCGTTTTCTTCCACGTCTCTCTGGTTTTGCTCTCCATTTTAAGGCATTGGAGATCATTTTAGCTGAAACAGCCTATCATTTTTTGCACCTCTTTATAGGTTTTCCCCTCTCCAATCAACTTTTTAATCAAAGTACGCTGTTCTTCTGAACAATGTCTTGAACGACCCATTTTCCTCAGCTTTCAAATGCATGTTCAACAAGTGTTGGCTTCATCCTTAAATAGGGGCCACCTGATTCACACCTGTTTCTTCACAAAATTGATGACCTCAGTGATTGAATGCCACACTGCTATTTTTTTTGAACACCACCCCCTTTCAACTAATTCAACTAATTGGCCAATTGCACAGCCTTAAGAGCGTTGTCACGACCGGCTCACAAGCCGCGACAAAGAAGGAGATGACACGTTAATTCGTATGCAAAAAGGAATAACATTTATTAAAGTAAAAGTAAGAGACTAGACAAAAACGGGCATAAAACAATAACAAGACGACGACAAAATGGCACGAGGGGAGAGCGCCCCCGTCACGACTGAAGGGAGCTGCTTTAGTCTGCCGGGCATTCAGCTCTAGCACAGGTGTAAACCATCAGTCATCATGACGTCACTCACTCCAACTCCAACCTACAACACAAAAGACAAACAGACAACCAAACCCACACAATGACCCATACTGGGGTCGTAACACCCCCCCCCATAGAAAAAGGGGTGGACATTTATGAAACCCGTCACCCGGCAACTCCCGAAACTGGAAAGACCCACCACTCTGTAATACTCTCCAATATCCTCAGCAACCACGGGCCCTGTGGAAGCAATTTAAGAAAGACAAATAGAGCAAAACATGGTTAGCCAATCAGTTAAAAGGAATAAGGAGCTCTAGACAATGCGTCAGCTACCACATTGTCTGTCCTCTTGATATGCCGGATGTCAAGTGCATAGGATTGCAAGAAAAGACACCAACGAGTCAATCTTTGGTTTGGGCACCGCAAAGAATGTAAATAAACAAGCGGGTTGTGGTCTGTATTACACAACCAACGGGTCCTGACACGGATCCCACATACACTTCAAAGTGATGCAAAGCCCAAATTAAAGCTAATGCCTCCTTTTCAACCACAGCATAATTCAACTGATAAGAATTAAACTTCTTTGAGAAGTAGCTAACTGGACGGTAAATTCTTCCTCATCAGCCTGTAACAACACTGCTCCAGCACCCACATTGCTAGCATCTACGCACAACTGAAAAGCACGATCAAAACGAGCGCTGCCAACACCGGTAGTAGAAGTAAGCAGTGATTTAGCTGCCTCAAAAGCGTCCTGACAGACAGATGTCCAAACAAAAGCTGCTTTTGCTTTCAACAGATCAGTTAGTGGGGCTACCACGGTAGAAAAATTCCTGCAAAATCCCCGATAGTAACCTACTAGCCCCAAAAACCGCATTAACTCCTTCTTAGTAGTAGGAGAAGGAAATCGATCAATGGCCTCAACCTTGGCCCGAACTGGTCGCACACAACCTTGTCCAACTATCTTACCTAAGTAAGTCACAGTGGCCTTGGCAAACTCGCATTTAGCCAGATTGACGGTCAGACCAGCATCCTCAAAACGAGAGAGAACAGGTCTGCAATATGCTTCAAGTGCTGCTCCCATGAATCACTAAAAACTACTACATCGTCTAAATAGACGGCCACTCCCTCTAACCCAGAAACAACCCTATTCATAAGCCGCTGAAAGGTTGCAGGCGCATTTCTGAGGCCAAAACTCATAACGTTATAAGAGAATAACCCCTCCGATGTAATAAAAGTGGAAATCTCTTGAGCTCTTTTGGTCAACGGGACTTGCCAATAGCCTT
>JARPMJ010002280.1:0-25000 GCA_033366665.1 Phoxinus dragarum
CCAGACTATACTGTGTTTCCGGTTTTTTGATGTGTTTGTGTGTGTGTGTGTGTACCTACCTGTTTGGACAGCAGGCAGTGCATGATGAAGATGAGCGCCCCCTGGAGGCTGTTAAGGATGGTGAAGAGGTACAAACATGACCTCAGTCCCGTTCTCCTGGAAGAGGAAGCAGCGAAAACCCACATCCCTCCAAGAACACACAACTGAGCCCACTGCGGTCACTGTGAAACCCCTGAAAGGTCACCAGGAATTGATTAGAAGTTGACCGAATCTATTTAGATTGTTCACCCAAAAGTAAAAGTTATGTCATCGTTTACTTAACCTCATGTCGTTCCAAACCCATAAGACTTTCAAACTCATCTCTTTTTGAACGTTTTGAGTTTTGGGGTGAACAGTTGCCAATGAATGGAGAGGAATCTCTCGAGATTTCATTAAAAATATCTTAATTTTGTGTTCCGAAGATGAACCAAAGTCTTACTGGTTTGGAATGACATGAGGGCGAGTAATTGATGACATTTTGTGTGATCGACCCCCTTTAAGAAATAAACACACACACCTGATGTTGCGGAGTTTGGAGAGGTCCGGATTGAGGCTGGAGAACTTTTCAGCCAGTTTCCACACGGTGATGATGAAGAACAAGCTGTTGAGGACGACGATGATGCAGACGGGGCACGAAGAAGCTCCACCATAAATTCCCAAGAGCGAGCCAACAGCTGGAGCACAAACACACAAAATAACCATTAAAACAGCTGGAAAGCAATCGCTCATATGAATGCTATAAACACACAAACAGCGCTCCACTGTCGATTGGTGCCGTATCCCCGCGGATAAGAGACGGCCAGAGATGATGACGATGGCGAGAGGGGACTCCGTATCCCCACCGCATACATGTAGAGATGTTTTAATGTGGTGTGAAACACCAGCACAACCATCCGGTAGAGCTGAACCCCCCTCCAGCAGCATCCAGCAGAACGCAGACAAGAAGAAGAAGTGGAGCAGCCCGGCCACAGCCGCACACGCCACCTGAGAGAGAACGAAAAACACAATTTGTTTTTGTAGTTGCTTGTGATTCTCTACCTTTTAGACTTCAAGGCAGCGGGAGTCAGATTTCATTTATCATGTGATGAGAGTGAGGCATGTTGACTGACAAGATGGCGGAAGATTTGGTTTCAAAGCGGAAATGTAAAAGTGCCCAAAAAAAGTATGTTCAATTTACTTTCATAAATTATTCTAAGCAAGTTTTGTAAGTTCAAGTAACTAAATTTGTCAATTTGAACATATGTAATATTCTAAGTAATTACAACTTAACTAAATCTGTGCAAAAAGACAACTCAAAAAGTTTAGTTGAGTGAGCCCAATTTTTTTTTTTACAGTGAACCTTTTAGGACTTCTTAGCTCCCATATACAGGAGGTACAAGAGACACACCTGGTTGTGAGTGCTGGAGATCCCGCAGAGGAAGACGAGGTCTGCGATGAAGAGGCACACGCTCAGATGAAGATGAATGCTGTTTCGGGTTCCTTGGATGGAGCGGCAGAACCGGAACGTCAGGATACAGAGAAATAAACAGAGCAGAGACAGAACTAAACCCCACTCGCGTGATCAACACCAGCTCAAACGAGTCCTGAGGAGAGGAGAGGAAAAAATCATAATTTCATTTAAAATCTGGAATAAATGTGTGAAATCTGAGTTATTTCTGGGTCACAGATGTACCTGGACAGGGTAGAGGGCCATCAGTACAGCGAAACTGCTGAGGTGAGAGCAGGAACACGCTGTATGAGTGCTGTTAGACCCCGCCTCCTCACAGCCCCGCCCAGACCACGCCCCCTCGGTCTCATTCCAGTAACACACATGAATAAGCCACGCCCTCAGACTCCGCCCTCTCCTGAAGAAGGTGAGAAGAGAATGATTGACAGTTCAGAAAAGGTAAAAAATACGATGAACGTCTGATTATCCGCATAAGCAGCCGGTGGGATGCTGGTATTCTCACCTATCTTTATCAGAGGCTTTATCAGATTTCTTTGGTCAAAAGACCATTATCAATTTAGGGTTTAGAAAAGTGAGTGCAGTTCTGTATTAAACAAAACTGTGTTTTTGTGTGTGTTCATTTACAAGTGTGACAAGACATCTAAACATTTAGTGTGGTTGTCAACAGGCATCCAGTTCTTACATATCATGCTGGCAAATGTTTTGCCCAAGCAACATTTAGATCACTACAGCAATGATAAAAAAGCCATAACTCAGCACCAGATCAGAACATATTAGTAACATAGGATTGCGCTTTATTGGCTTGCTTAGCAATGCCCTAGCAACCACATAGCAGTGCCCCTAGTAAACATCAGCGTAATGGTGAAAACTAAAACATCATGCTTTCTAATGATATCTCCCAAGGGTAGCGTGTACAGAGTGAAAAAAAGCAATGGGTCCTAGTACTGAGCCTTGTGGTACACCATACTGAACTCGTGATCGATATTACATTTACTGCTACAAACTTATAATGGTCAGATAAGTATGGTGTGTGTGTGTTCGTCCAGTGAGATCGGTGTGTGTGAGTGAGCAGATATGTCAGCATCTTCACCTGCTCGTGTGTAAAGATGAGCGTCACCGGCTCAGACAGCTGATTGGTTTCTGATTACTGACGACGGCCGTCACCACCTTCGAGTTGAGCTGATAAGTGATGTTTCCTCTCTCTATCGTCTGATCTCTCTCTGCTCATCGTGTGAAAATGATCGCTGGATGAGTTCATATCTTTATAATCTGACCAGCGCCACAAAAGCGAAACCTAAAGGAAAACGACATTCACATCTGGTCTTGAATGCACTGATGCTTTCATAAGCACATATATATGTGCATGTGTGTATTTGTACCTGGATATGATTCCCCTACAACTGTTTCCCAGTTGGTTTTTGAAGAGGGCGGAGTCTGTGCTCAGAGTGACACGCCCACTGGGCGGAGCCTGACCCCGCCGGACTGCAACCTCAGCGACTGTGATTCACACGATCATACAGAACAACTGCTTAATTAAGCAATCTTAACTAAACACACAGTACGTTTCATGAATTAATGTTTGTGTCTCACAGGTGTTGTGCGTCTCCATCCTGGTCACAGGCTCTTTAAGCTGAGGGGCCAATCAGACGCATGCTGTTCTCCACCGCGCCCAGAAACTGACCTCAACATCTCGCCGTCAGCGATGTTTCCATCCGGACAGCAGATCATCGGTGGCGGGGTGAACAGGTTCTGGAGACAAACACCAATGAGACTGAGAGGGAATATTCAGCTCTATCATCAAGTTACCACGATTTCAACACCAGAAATGCAGAAGAAACAAGAGGAAGCTGCAGTTTAACCTCCAGTAACTGTTCTCCGGTTTGACGGCCTCCATCTGTATCACTCAGAGACTCACAGCTGTTCCTCAACAGCGCCAGTAAATCCTTCAACTAGAAGAACACACACAGTTTATTCGCCAGAAAATACTACTGAGAATAATCACAAAGGGACAGAAATTTTACCTTTTCCTCCATATCAGACTTAAAATCAAACTCGTCACAGCTCGTCTCTGCGCACATAAACACAACACAATTAATCACACTTAAACTAGCTCATACATTTTGACAAAGTGCACACGCTACTTGATCACTAACCGATGCATTTTGACTGGTTGTTGCCGTAGTTACTGTAACCCTTGTTACATACACAGATGAAGCTGCCTGGATGATTTGTGCACGCTGCGTTTGTGCCGCAAACATCTGGATCTTCTTCACACTCATTGATGTCTGTGAGAGAGAGAGAGAGAGAGGAGAGAGTCCTGTCCCAGTCACATGAATGCAGATTCCTTTGATAACATCTGTTTATTGAATAATATTGCAATGGTTTTGATGTTTAGACAGCAGACACACACGGCATGTTATGATGTTTAATGTGATCATCACTCAAACACACACAGGGTCAGTATCATTAGCAGCATCAGCACACTGACGCTCACCTGTACAGGTGCCGTTCTCACGTTTATCAAACCCTGGGAGAACAGGTGCCACAAGAAACTGCCATGTGTGTTAGTGCAACTGCTGTGAACTCCACACACCGAGGACACACACTCATCCACATCTGCAGCGAACACACACACACAGAGACGAGGGTTTCATTCACACAATAGCAAGTCATCCTATTTGTGTAGCATATTATTTTTCTTTTTGTATGATAAACCCAATACATTTGTAAAGATGTAAAAAATGGCAAGAGACACTTTCTGTCACAATGCAACTCGACTGATGACCCAGAGCTGATGCCAATAGGTCCATCTTATGCAAATGGCAATGTTTATGTAATGTTTTCCTAGATGATAAACGAACCGTACCTGCATGCAAAGTCATAGTGAAATCATGTGGCAATGTGGCATACTACAGGTTCACAGCGTACGGTATGCTAATGTTTCAGTCCACACACACAGCCCACTGTTAATGCTGAGCTGTGGCTATAACTGATACTGTGAACGTCAACTTTCCTGTTTCAGTGTTTAATGTTTCATTCAATCATATGCTTAAAAACTATAAATGCATCACATGGATCTCGGGCGGTTATAATCAGGGTCAGAATTAACCAGGGCTTGAACTAAAGTTACAAAAATGGCTGATCTGATAATTATATCCATATTTAGTTATGGGGTTTAAACACCATCCCTGCAAAAGAAATATGTTCTAAGAATATTTTCCATTAAGCTGTAAAAACACAATTTCTGAAAGATCAAATCGTCCAGTTTTTTAAATGTTTAAGGGGAACATTCCATTTGATCATTTTGCAAACGTTACTTTTAAATGTTCTCTGAACATTCCGAAACAAGCAACATTTAAACAAATGTTACGTTTAACCGTTTCAGGTCAAATAGTTCCATGAACGATGTATATTATTAGGATGATGAATGTTTTATTAACGTCACATGGAAGAAGGGGTTGTTCATAACTTTAAAAGGAATGTACTGAGAATGCTCTCTGTAAACCACTTTAACTGCTGCTAGAAATGTCCCATAAAGGGAAAGAAATAATGAAAGCTAAACATTTGTTCTGGAAGGCACATATTGGACCCTTAATAAAAAAAGGTAATTTCTGACACTGAAGTTCTGTGGTTTGATTAACAGCAATACGAGTGAGGCGCTCACCTGCACACGATGAGTTTAGTCCTGCATCATGATAATATCCTTCAGGACACGAGCAGTTATAAGAGCCAGCGGTGTTCTCACACACCATACCACTGGAGCATGTGTGTGTCTTCTCAGTACACTCATTGATGTCTGTTGGGGGGAGTAGTAGTATAATTAATTATAGTATTTTAATCATAGTGATTTTTATCACATAAACCCGTCTCGTACCCTCACACTGTCCGGTTGTTGCTGTGAAATTGGGTGGATATGATCTAAATCCTTCATCACAGGTGCAGTAGTAACTTCCATGTGTATTGAAACACCGAGCGTTTTCTCCACACGGACTCGGCGTCACACACTCATCTTCATCTGTGAGGCAGGAATCAAGAAAGAAATATTACAAAGTTTAAAAACTACAGTTACACAAATTCCCTCTTTTAAATGACATACAGAGCATTAACTGTGTATTATGCACATAATGAAAAAAACATATTGTGTTAAAACACAGGCTCATTACCGACACAGGTCCTATTTATTCTTTTGAATCCAAAGCCACATCCACGAGACTCACTAGACAGCAGGAACAAACCTGATGAAGAAAAAGAAAACAAGATCTGTAGAATTATCTTTGTACATTCAGAAATATTTCCATAAGTACATCTGAAAACTCTCCTGTCAGGTCAAATTCAACTTTAAACCTAAATTAAGTTCCAGTCACATCGGGCAGAATTTATTGCTTTAAGCAGCTAGGTTGTGTTACATTATGTATTATGAAATCAATTATTGATTCTTCTTGAACGGTTCATAAAGCGATCTGGCTCGTAAGAGTCGCTGGAATCGATCTACACTGGTTGCGCTTGCGCTGTAATTTTTGATCCTCTAAAAATAACCTACTCGTAAAAGTCATTTATTTGTGAATCAGAGTCTACGCTACACTAGCCGTGCTGTGTTAGCTTGTGTGTTTCTGCAACAAAACTCAAACAGAAAGACCTTTTTCTGACCATTATTCAAGTCATCATTAGCTCAATTAAGACTGTAAGCTCAATAAAATCACAGTTTATTTTGCAGTGACTGTAGATTCAAGTAGGATGCACCGATATTTACAATTTTGCCCGATAACCGATAACCCTTTGTATTTGAAAGCCGATAACCGATATATTGGCCAATAAATCTAAATAAAAAAATGGTTTTTTTTTGCATTTTTTGAGACCCTGCTTAAATAACCATTAAAAGCCATGACCTTAGTACACAATTATGTTCTTCTCATTTTAATTTTATGTAGCTTATTTGACAGGCCTGCTTTGCACTTACCGTATTTTCCGGACTATAGGTCACTTTTTTTCATAGTTTTGCTGGTCCTGCGACTTATAGTCAGGTGCGACTTATATACTCAGAATGAATTCATACTGACTGAGATGAAGCAAGAGAAAACATTACCGTCTACAGCCGCGAGAGGGGGCGCTCTAGTTAGCGGAGTTGTTCAGAAGCGACACAGAGGAAGAACTCAATGTATTCAGTGTTGAGGAATGAGATCGGGAGCTTGGTGAACTTGCTGACCGCTAACTTGTTGGACTCGCTGGATAATGTTAGTTTAGCATATTCATCCTCAGGTATATGTTCTTTATTACTGTTAATGTGTTACGCTAACACACCGGACACTATTCAGCTGTTGTTCTGTGTGCTATTGTCGAGCTGAATAACTTGCCTTTCCAGATTAAATGTCTGTTCTTGGTCTTGGATTTTGTAAAATCAATTTCTAAATAAACTTATATATGTTTTTTTCCTCTTCATGATGCATTTTTGACTAATGCAACTTATACTCCGGAGCGACTTATAGTCCGGAAAATACGGTTACCGTATCATATTTCAAGTAATTCAGAAACATCATGTTGAACAGTGCGCATCTGAAGTGTCTCAGCTGAAGGAAATAATACATTATTTATCAGCTTTAATATATCGGCCAAATTTTCTTACCGGGGACGATAATGATAACATTGAAAATGAACATATATCGGCAGATACCGATATGTGGCCGATATATCATGCATCCCTGGTTGTAACAGGACATGAGTGATGCACATGCACAACTTTGCAGTGAAGCGGTTTCCCTTAGACTAACCTCGAGAAAGAAGAGAAGAGGACGAATGCACCGTTTGCATTGTTGATTGTCAAGAATAGGCTATTTTATCTGCCTTATTTTGTGCTCAATACGAGGGCAGAATTCAAAAAGTATTCTAACAAAACTGTAAATGAGATCTGAATATGGGTACTCGGAAACGACGCAACAACGGCTGAATACAGTTCTTGGATCTTACATAACGCCTGCCCATGAGTTTCCGTTACAGCGTCCCTGAAAATAATGTTATTTTGTTAACGAAATCAATGGATGAAAAATGTTCGTCAAAAAGCTTTTTTTACTATGACTAAGACTAGACGATGACGAGACGACACCAACGTCATTAAACAATAACTGTGGACTATATGAACATTTCATTTCCTTGATGGAAAAAGATTAGGTACATGAGTAAATGGTTTCACTGAGGGGAGCCTCAAATTCACTTTTAGTGTGTAAGCTTTTTTTTATTTCTTTTTTACTGTAAAAGGATACATTTTCTGCCCAGTGTTTTACTTAATATTTGCAACCTAGCAACCATACGCACACCACTTTCTCTACACTGCGGAAGAAGCACTGATGACCTAAAAACACTGTCAAACATGTAAGCCGGGAGTTCAGTGGCCTTTATTTGAGATATCCTGCTTATATGAAAGAGTCGCGCAGTCGGTCTGTTCTGTCACGAGCCGCTGGTGCTGTTTGTGTGACTACATCTGTGATCAAACCTCTTCAGTGAGGAACTGTAATATATACAAACATGGATCTTGACTATTGTTTGTCTTTTATTTGTCCTTTCTTGCTGTTGTTTTTAATAGGAAAAATTTCAAAAAAAATTTAATTTGGAATTTCATTAAAGTTATTAGAATTACTATTAGGAATTTCACCGTTTTCATTTTTGAGAGAAGTCTGTTGTTTTACCAGTTTTCATAATGTAGAGTGTGATTTATACTGTAATAAAAAATAGCCTATAACACTGCCTATAAAATAGCTGACAAAATGAACAACACTACCTGCATTCAAACAGAACATTCTGTACATAGAACACTTTCACATACAAACAACCCCTATCCAAATGTGTACGTGTTCAGGAAACCACAGATGCGCCGAAGATGCCCTACAATGTACTGTGTAAACGCTGTGGTTAATGTGTCGAGCGGTTTCTCCGGACTAAACCAGCAGCTCTTTCCTCAACTCTCAGAATAATCTGTACATCTGCAGAACGAGGAGAGCATGCACTTCCACACCATTTTCAGTTGGTGCTGTTTTTTTTAGTTTTTTTTTTGCAGAAAACAGAGGCGAGAGATGCAACGCAACGCATAACTTTCCACCCAGCACTCACACTCAAGTCATGCTTTTTTCTTTTTTTTGGTTAATGTTGATTATACGTGTTCATCTTATCAGTCTCAAATCAAATGTCCTAAACCTACTAAACAAAAACAAAGATGAGTTATTAAGTAAAACTATTGAGTGGTTTTGTGCCTTCATCTTTCATATCTGGGTTTCAGTTTGACTGTTGGTGGTGAAATATTTCATTTGCATATATGGTGCTGTACCCTTGAGTTGTGTGGTGGTTACTTTTTTCCAGTGGTACAAATAAAAGTAATGACATGCTTAAGTCATCAGATGCTCCTTCCGCTGTCTGACGTTACCGTTGTGTGTGTGTGTGTGTGTGTGTGTTAGTCTGTATAACCAAAACATGTAGTGAAAAACTAAGGTGGCATTTGAGTAACTGACCCAAACATCTGGGGCTACTGGAGTGCCTCAGGGCTCAGAGCTGGGACCGCTTCTCTTCTCCATCTACATGTCATCACTAGGGTCTGTCATTCAGAAACATGGCTTTTCCTATCACTGCTACACCCGATGACACACAACTCTACCTCTCATTCATGTGGCATGTGTGGTAGAAGACTTGTATCTAAACCATCTGTGGTTAAGCTGCTTTCACAGTAATATTTGGACAAGCCTCATGATTATTTAAAGGGATAGTTCACTTTAAAATTGAAATTCTGTCATAATTTACTCACCCTCAAGTTGTTTCAAACCTGTATTAATTTATTTCTTCTGCTGAACACAAAGAAAGATATTTTGAAGAATGTCAGTAACCAAACAGTAGTCTGTACCCATTGACTTCCATAGTATTTTTTTTTTCCTATTATGGAAGTCAATGGGTACAGACTACTGTTTGGTTACTGACATTCTTCTAAATATCTTCCTTTGTGTTCAGCAGAAGAAATCAATTAATACAGGTTTGAAACAACTTGAGGGTGAGTAAATGATGACAGAATTTTAATTTTAAAGTGAACTATCACTTTAAGTCATTTCACTTATCACTCATTTGGCTCACACCAAACCCTCAACATTTTTATATTTTGAATAAGACATAATTTAGTATGTTTTTTAACTGGTTTTCCTGTTTCATGACAATGCCATTAAAGGACCATT
This sequence comes from Phoxinus dragarum, assembly GCA_033366665.1. Taxonomy (NCBI): domain Eukaryota; kingdom Metazoa; phylum Chordata; class Actinopteri; order Cypriniformes; family Leuciscidae; genus Phoxinus; species Phoxinus dragarum. Next base: position 9,688 of record JARPMJ010002280.1, read on the forward strand.
TTGGGTTCCCCAAAGAACCTTTCAGTGAACAGTTCCTAAAAAGACATCATTTTCTTAATCTAAAGAACCTTTTCCACTATAAAGAACTTTTTTGCAGTGGAAAGGTTCAATGGATGTTAAAGGTTCTTAATGGAAGCATCAATGCCAATAGGGAACCTTTATTTTTAAGAGTGTATAATGTATGCAAACTCTGACCAACAAACATGGTTTCTGAGAAGTGGCAAATGGAAGTGATGAGATCAATCACAAGATTGCACACTGCGTCAGAGAGCACCTCTGAGGGATTTTGAAGAAAAACCGCAAGGGCTTGTGAAACTGATCCTCCGTCATGGGACCAAAAGTTGAAGAAGCTTTAATTGTAGCTGTACCTGACGTACACCTGCGTTGATCAATGGGAATCACTGAGAGATAAAGCTGTCCTTTTGGGAAATCCAATTTACAGTTTTCCCGCTTACTTTCAAAGTGACCCGACCGGCTCTTTCCAAATCCACTCGCATTTATATTAATTTTTAATTAAAAATACAACAAAATACAGTTTCATAGCTAATAAGAAATAGATGAAGATGGGTGTAAGACGTTATTTTAAATTGCGCCATATTGCACCATGCCTTGCTCCATCTGTGAATGTATAATGTACGCCTGAAATAGTATCTGATAATGTACTATTTGAATATTTTAAATTTAGAATATAGAATAATCTAAATCCAAATTTCTATGTAAAATTTGACATTTTCATAGTGCATTTCTCTCAAATTTAATTATGGACAAAGAGACAAAATAACACAACTGAAAGGTAAACATTCTTGACATTACATATACTTAATATTATAAAAGGAAAGTGATAATATAATGTAAATATAATGGAATTATTTTATGGCATTGTTTAAATAAGTCTATGAATCATAATAATTTGTAGCCTAAATAAATCAACAATAATAATAACACCATCAACATCTAGAAGTCTCACTTCAGCTTTTTACTTAAAAATTAGAACATTTTCTTTTATTCGACAGATCTAAATGAATTACTTTGATGAAATCACACAGTTCACAATGGATCCACTGAAAAACATTTACACATTGTTGATGTACTAGTTTCTTATCGGCCATATCGCACTGTCTGTGTTGTGTCTAAGAAAGAGACTCTTCATTGCGATTCAGGGCTGTGAAGAAGAATGTGTGCGACGACTGTCTGGTTTAATTGAGAACAGAACAGAAGCCCTCCAGCTTAAAGAATAGAGTCCTTGTTTAACACACACACACACACACACACACACACACATGTCTGCCTGCTCTTAAATGACCAGTCCACCTTCACCTTAATATTCAACACACACACACACACACACACACACACACACAAACATCTACTCACCCAAAAGAAGCAGTGCCCACTTCAGCTCCATGTTAGGAAACATGCTGTCAGACTCTAGACTGCGGTTTATAATATGAAATTCCCGAAGTAAATCTGTATTCCAGTCGGAGATTCCCGTCAGTCTGACTTTCACTTGAAGCGGTTTGAAACCTCCCTCCTCTCCTCTATCTGATAATGAAAGCTCTCTTCTTTTCAAAAGTTTCCAGTCAGTTTTCCAGATGATTCCTCCTCGGGCTGGTCTCGTCTTTCTCTGTTTGTCTTAATCCACGCGTTAGGAATTCAAGTTTCCACTAATTTCTCTTCTTTCTTTCTTTTTTCCACTGGTCTCGTCTGTTATATTCCTCCTCCTTCCTCTGCTACTGTGCGAGAAGTCAGCAGCTATTCATATCTGAGTGAGTGTGAGTGTGTGTGTGTGTGTGTGTGTGTGTGTGTGAGTGAGTGAGAAAGAGAGAGAGAGAGAGAGAGAGAGAGAGAGAGAGAGAGAGAGAGGAGAGAGAGAGAGAGAGAGAGAGAGAGAGCAGCTGTCCTTGCTCTGTGCCAGTCGTCATATATAAACCAAAGGCGCGCTCGCTCTTTCTTGCTGCATTTCCCTCCATTTTCACTTTCTTAAAAAGTCCTTTTCAATTTGTTTTTCAGTTAAAATATCTAAAAGTGCTTAAAACGCGATAAATTACCCTTATAAGTATCAATACTTTATATCAGTGATTGTGTCTGTAATTTCACCGCACTGGCAGACTGAGAGAAACGGGGGTTTTACACACACAATGGTGGCGCTGTTGACACTCACCCAGATGACATCATTTCCTGAATTGCACAACAGCGATTGTACCCCCACCAATACAAACACACACACACACACACACACACACACTTCCAGAATTGCGGGTACATTTCAAGTAGAGAAAGGAAACAAAAAATAGGATTTTTTTCTGTTTAACTGTTATGCAGTTATAATTTTATTCTGTTATACACTTTAAATGCAACATTTATAATAATTGCTGATCTTATAGATTTAACTGAACATCAATGTACTAACACAAAAAGCCTATCAACTCTGTTATAGACAAATTGGGTCAGATATATAGGCTAGTTAACCGTGCTTTAGCTCGAAATGCTAACCTCAAACCAGACACCACATGGCATGTCTAAAAACTGAATTTTTATGGGTTTTCGCCATATAATCTTTTTTTTTAAGTGACAGAGATCACTGCAATATCACAATAACAGATTTGACAAATAGTGAATCTACTATTGGTGTATCCTAAACATTTTGTACAAATTAATAAGAGAAGAATAATGACATGCCTCACTGCTTTCCAGAGTTACCTGCCAGAGGAAGTGACATCACTTGGTGCAAGTCACATGCTTTTTCTACAAATGCTTTGGAGTTTGTTTGTTTGTTTGTTTGTTTTATAATAGAGGTAACATTGACCAGAAAGTAGGGGACAGACACAAAATCTATTTTTTTATGAATTAAATTACAAATAATACAGAAAATATATATTCTATGCAATTGTTTATATAACTTAATAGAGTAAACTAAAAATTTTTTGAAAATTAGACTTAAATATTTCATGATAATTCAAGTTGAATGTATGCATCAGGAGGCAGAGACAATAATAAGTGGAGTGGGAGTCATTTAGTTCATATTTCTAATTAAAAATATTTCCTAAATATAAAGCATTATTTTTAGTAATGTAGTAATCTCCATTTTTACATTTTTTAAATCCTGTAATTACTTAATTTTTTTTTTTTACCAGATTTACAAATGAAGACATCCCTACAGGGAGCTTTTGGAGATTTTGTCAGGTTTTGGTCACTTCTACGTACAGTAGGTACAAATTTGTCTCCAAAATATAGTTAAGTTGTTACCCCACATATAGCAACATTTTGACGACCCAGATCCGGCACATGTGGAAGATGATCTGGCCCACATGCAGTGTGGGATGATGGCCCACACACACACACACACACACACACACACACGCACACACACACACACACACACACACATGCTCTCTCTCTCTCTCTCTCTCTCTCTCTCTCTCTCTCTCTCCTCTCTCTCTCTCTCTCTCTCTCTCTCTGTCTCCTTATGCTGTTGTGGACTAATGGGAATTGAAGTTGTATTTCCTCCACACACACACACACACACACACACACACACACACACACGCATGCACACAGTCCGCGGGGTCATGGGAAAGGTCAGGAAAAGAGACACAGAATTTCAACTTATTTTAAATAATTATTAAATCACTTACTTGACTGTGTGTGTGTGTGTGTGTGTGTGTGTGTGTGTGTGTGTGTGTGTGTGTGTGTGTGTGTGTGTGTGTGAGAGAAAAAGAAAGACTAAACACACTCAGGAAATGGTGAGCCAGAGATCCTGAAGCGTTCAGCTGGAGTTTGTGAAGCTTGTGTTTGTGTAGAAGTCAAGCTTTGGGACATATCAAAACATGTAGTCTAATTAGTTCCACTAACCAACAACAAACACACACACACACACACACACACACACAATACTGACAGTCTTCATCTTCAACACTGCATCTATTGGTTAAGCATTTACAAACAGAGACGTGTTTTTTTCACCTTATTTTTATTTACTCTGAATTTACTGAAAATGCGTTGGCAATACACTAGGACATCTGTCAATAAAGCACATTTGAAATTAAACGAGTGCGTTCAGCACCTTCTGTTTACATGAACAACTAGAAAACAACAGTTCTTATGTTCTCTTGTTGAGTATTTGAGAGGCGAGGCCGTCAGAGATGCTATAACCAGAGAAGGTGAAGGACTGATCACGGCCCACGTCTAAACCACACACCAGACGCCATCTCTCGACTAACCAGACTCCACACAGAAACGCATCTGTGAACTCTCTGGCCACAAAAACAAAATATAATCATTTATTAACAAAATACTTATTTTTACACGGCACATACATCTCATAATGCAGTTTGACACTGAAGCTCACCGGTGCATTCTGACTGGTCGTTGCCGTAGTTACTGTAACCTGAGTGACATACACAGATGAAGCTGCCTGGGAGATTAGTGCACGCTGCGTTTGTGCCGCAAACATCTGGATCTTCTTTACACTCATCTATGTCTGTGTGTGTGTGTGTGTGTGTGTGTGTGTGTGTGGTGTGTGTGTGTGTGTGTGTGTGTGTGTGAGAGAGAGAGAGAGAGAGAAATCATATTATTTTATTACGATGAGTTGCCACTTTTCATATTTCAAAAAATATGTGACATTAACTATGTTATACACTGTAAAAAAATATTGTTGGTTTAACTTAAAAAAGTTACCTGGTTGCCTTAAAAATTTGAGTTCGTTGTAATTAAAAATTTGAGTTAATACAATGAAGAAGAATGGTTTAATAAACAGAAACTCAAAATATTATGTTATCTGAACTACATTAATTATCTAAGTTGATTTGACAAAGGAAAATAAGTTGTGATAAATAATGAAAATATTTTTTACAGTGTAGTAATGTGTATAAACGTGAGTTACAAAATTAATTGTGTAAAAAAAAAAAATTGCCACAATTATGTGTGAGTTAAACCAAGGCAACGTTTTTACAGTCAAACTGATTGCTTTAGTTTTGCTTTCAGTTGATAATTTTATTTTCAAAAACATTATTTTTTATGGATTCAAATGAAATGCTAATATAGTCAGATTATTAATACGGTATACATATTAAATAGCAATTGGCCAATTTAAGACAACCGGTTTCCTCAAATGAAGTGAGTTAACAGGTTTTAATTCAGGTCAGGGTGTTATTACACTGTAGATTACAATAAAGCACTGTAAATTCACAGCTGCTTTTGCTGTTTTCACAGTTGTGCTGTATATTTAAGTGATTTACAGTACTCTTCTTACTCTCATTGAATGGCTTGCTGGCAACCAACATTTGCAAGTAAGTTACTGTAAATGTTTTAGTATTTTTTTTTCAGTGTAGTGGACTGTTTTATCTCATTAACCCGTCTCGTACCCTCACACTGTCCGGTTGTTGCTGTGAAATTGGGTGGATTTGATTGAAATCCTTCATCACAGGTGCAGTAGTAACTTCCATCTGTATTGAAACACCGAGCGTTTTCTCCACACGGACTCGGCATCTCACACTCATCTTCATCTGTGAGGCAGCAATCAACAAGGAAACGTCATTACAACTACAGTTACTCAAATTCCATTTTTTTAGTGACATACAGAGCATTATATATGCACATTATGACAAAAACATTGTATTAAAAAACTAAGGCTCATTACCGACACAGAACCTATACATTGTTTTGAATCCAACGCCACATCCATAAGACTCACTAGACAGCAGGAAAATACCTGATGAAGAAAAAGAAAACAAGATCTGTAGAATTATTTGTTTTTGCTTTCATACATTTTGAAAAATATAGAATATATATTTTTTTAAAGTAGACATTTATAATGTTACAAAAATATTTCTGTTTCAAAAATAAACTTTTTCTGTTCATCAAAGAGTCCTGAAAAATGAAATGTATGAGGGTTCCCAGAAACATATGAAGCAGCAGCACTGATAATAATCACTGATAATAATCAGAAGTGTTTCTAGAGCAACAAATCAGCATTAGAATGATTCCTGAAGGTAGCTACACTTTGTGAAAACTTGCAGTATTTGTTGTAACTGAACAACTTTGCACGCGCCGAACGACCCGCCCACAGAGGACTCAAGAAACACATTAAAGGACCGGTGAAAAATTAACCTACGGGTTTATAACACATGGTTACGGAGTCGATCGTTCTCTGGGATGTGTTTTCATGATAATCAAATGTAAAGAGTTTTATCTCTAAAAACAGATTAGCTTATAACGCTAGTATATGGAGCATCGAATATAAGTCAAAAGAAATTGCTAGTTAATAAAACTAACAAGGCTCAAAATAGCCTCACACTAACACGGCTCAAAATAGCCTCACACTAACACGGCTCAAAATAGCCTCACACTAACACTAGCATAATGAGGGTCCCTACACCGAAGCATTGAGAACTGTGGAAGTGTACAGACAGTTTAACAAGAAGATACTTTATAAAGACAGTACACGCCGCGTATACAGGCAGGAGCCATCTTGGAAAACAGACTCAAACCAGTCGAGCCACTATTTTGCCTTTAAAGACCTAATAATATATTTCAACTCAGATCAATATTTCGTGTCTGATTATTTACTTACATGGCAAGTAGCCGTGTAATAAGCGGGATAATCTACATCCAGCCGGTTGTTATCTCAGAATAAACCCCCTCAGGTGTGTGTGTGTGTGTGTGTGTGTGTGTGTTATCTCAGAATAAACCCCCTCAGGTGTGTGTGTGTGTGTGTGTGTTATCTCAGAATAAACCCCCTCAGGTGTGTGTGTGTGTGTGTGTGTGTGTGTGTGTGTGTGTGTGTGTGTGTGTGTGTGTGTGTGTGTGTGTTATCTCAGAATAAACCTGGATCTACATTATCCCTTACATAATGCATTGGACTGTTGTCCAACAGAGCATGTAACAAACCTGATGCATGTAACTATCTTTAAGATCTATCTTTAACGTAAAGATATTTATCACACACATTAAAAAGTGAAGCATCAACTCACCAAAAACCATAAGTATGCACTTCAGCTCCATGTTAGGAAACACTGCAATTCCTGCTTTGGTTTGTGATATATGAAGGATTAGTGGCTTCTTGTCCTCCGTGTTGCAGGGCTGAGTGCAAGCGTTCTCACTGAAGCTGTCACATCCTGAGCTGCAGGGTGTGCTCGACCTGCTTCCGCTCGACTGATGGGTCAGAGGTCTGCACACTGATAGGACAAATGTATCATTTAGACAAGATGATTTATCTTAATGACAAAAAAAAGCAGGATTACCTTAAAGGGCATATTGCAGGTTAGAGTACCCAGTGCGCCAATGTATAGAACAATAATGTAGGAACTATATTTAAATATAAACATATACTTATAAAACGCTATTTAGGCTTCTGGAGTCATTTTTGTGAGAAAATTTTACTTCCGCATTTGAAAACCGCCAAACCGGAAGTGACGTATCATGGGGGAGAGCGGTCAAAGTAAACAATAGGAAAGCAATGGATCGCAATGACAGTTCGGACGCTGAGGAAATTGTAGCCTAAATGTTTACTCGTATGACGGACCTCAGCCATATAATTATGAGCCTTATATGAAGCCAAGAGAGTAGACAGGCCAGGATTAGACAAAACAACGGTCAGAGGAGACGCATTGAGCTGTGGTGTGAGGAGAACAGGGCAGGGGTCTCGGTGAGAGAACAGTGTTAGCTTATAGATGTATTCACGTTAGCCGACGATATGTATAACACTATGCTCAGATCACAATATTGTAATTATGTGTCAGGCAATAGCAAAGCTAGTATTTAGACCCTTACCTGCACGTGTATGTCAGCCATTAGGAGACAGTTTCCAGAGAAAGAGGGACATTATAAAGGTTTTGAATGGCCCCACTTGGTGATAATGATTAAAAAAATTATCACAATCACAACTTTCTTACTGTATACAAATTTTATATGTAGAAACAGCCAACACAAACATTAAAATTCAGAGTACAGATTGAAAATGAACATAATTATATAATAGCTAATAATAATAAGTGTCGGCTGCAGACTTGCAAGACATTACAAGTTTATGGAGGATACGTTAATTAATTAAATTAAGACAAGGCACATTTTTGTAAAACAAATGTACAATAAGTGATCTATGACGGATCCGTGACCGTCATGTTTCCCACCGGTGGCCGACCCACATGCTGACGGCAGACCGGGCGACCCGATGAAAGAGCTGGGACAGTGTGCACATATCGCTAACCAGGGATGTAGTGGAGGCTAAACGCACGTAAACGCCGTTTGGGCACCTCCCAAAATTCTGAAATAGCGTTTATCCACCTCCAAAGTGCGTTTATCCACTAAAATAGCATATAGCATATAGTAGCATATAGTTAGCATATAGTTCTAAATAGCATATAGTTCCTAAGCCATTTTAAATTAAGCAGGCTATGTCGTTTTAGTTTCATATTGTTCATTATTAGTTTCATAGGTTGTTAAACCTAAGACGAAGTCTTTTATATTGCGCTGCATTACTGTCAGTAGCCGCGCGGGTTAAACCATAATAATACAGGGCTAGCCTAAGATTATCACAAATAAACACAAGATTTTGACGCATATCCAAGCGTTTGTGGAGCGGAGTGTGAGCGCGCACTGCATGGCACGGACGCGCGGGCGCGAACACTTATCAACAGTGAAACAATTTAAAATACTCTATCATTTCTGGTCATACAGAAAATAATAATACATTATTCGCAACTACTTTTATTTGTGTAAACTCGCAATAAAAAGAAACGTTGTGCTTTTGTCAAATAAAATAAAACAATCAGGCGCGCTTTCATGATCTCCGTGAACTGGAGCACGAGAACTGACACTAAATATAGCCTATGTAGCTAAAGCTTAAATGTCCACTTCAAAACGAACAAATTCGAATCGAAAGCTAATATCTTCTGATTATGTAATGCGTATGAAAGGTGCATTTCTCTCTAAAGGCGCATCTGCTTAACAGCGGAGATGGAGATGTTTTTAACCGACACTGATTTAGAAAACAATAGTTTATTAATAAACAATTAAAATGCCTCGTTATTTTTTCAGACACATTTATTATCATTAGGCTAGCCTATAAATCACCTTTCTGTAGGCTGTGGTTCCAGAGATATATGGCTCTTCTCATTCAGCACTGCGGGATTAATATCATTTCCAGGTTCTAATTTTGTCTCAGAAAAATAAATCAACAACAACAAAATCCATATTAATTTGTGAATATTTTTTTTGCGCAGCATTTGGTGTAGCCTACAGTTCAAATTAAAATGTTGGTGTTCAACTTTGCCTTTTAAAAATACAACAACCGTTTTTGTTTTGTAATTACGGGTTAAAAATATTTTTGTTCTCTCTGTTTTGTCATTTAGTAAACTTTATAGATTTCAACCATATTATTCCTTCTTGAGTCTTTTTAACAAGAATTTAGATTAATGTATGAATTGATTAGTGATTGTGTGACCTATGATGAGGGAACAACCAGTGATACCCTTGGTAGTACCATCAAATGATGCCTATAGCGATGTCATCAGGATAAAAAACACACACCGGTACGCCGTGGCCCACCTTACCGGGTGACCACGTCGTGGTTCACCAGAATTTATAGTTTACCCACCTCTTTTTTTACCACTACACCTCTGGCCGTAACGTTAACTCATCATATCGCCGGGATTATAAGCATGCAGTCTATAGTGAACGCTAAAAGCAGACGCAGAAGTGAAGTCCCGTCTCTTACCCTGCACAAAACGCACACAAACACGGAAGATAGCACCGTCCTTTATCTTGTTCGGAAACCTGTGGACTCGATGTCCTGACAGGCCATAATTCACAGTCATTTATCACGATAATTATTAATTGAAATACAATAACCACCGAAAACACACTGAATCACGACCGCTTCAACATAATACCAGCCTACTCTGCACTGAGCGAACGCAGCGCCCGGCAAACGACTCCCCATTGTGACGTAATATGACGCGATGGTGAAAAAAAAGCGTTTTTTCAACACGGTCAAGGAAACTGTCACGTTTTCTACTAAATGTGTGCCCTTATGTCTGGCAAAACAATTTTTAATCATGCATTTACTCTTCATATGGTATTTTCATACAAGGTTATATATTAATTCTGAAAAAAAAAAAAAACCTGCAATATGCCCTTTAATGCTGGGATGAGTGGAAGCATGCATGCGTTTCCTTGGCTTTCTTCGTGTTGCATTTGTAGCTTGTTGTTGCAATTCTTGTGAGGCATGCGAGATGTCCACTGGTGAGGCGGTTTCCTCTCTATGGTGTTCATGGTTGAGAATATTGACTCACTAGTGTGTGTGCTCACGTCACGAAGAAGGACATAGCTTGTCCCTCAAGTGGGAAAATCTTCCTCGGACACCAACAGAAGTGACCAAATCCAGCTCTGAGTTCAACTTCGAGAATGTCTTTTGTCCGCAGCTCTACCATTTCTACTGAGAGCTGGAGTGAGAGATGACACATCCACGTGGAAGGGGTTTGCACTAAAGTTGAACATCTCCTTATTCACATCCTTGAATCTGGGTTCAAATCCCCCCCTCAGCTCTTCCAAAAACATTCACAAATCCTGTGTGTCTGAAGAGCGGCTGCAGAGATGGGTCATTTGTGGGAAGTGAATGAATTCTCTGCCGTTGTTTTAACCCAATTTTGGGTCAAATGTGTACAAACCCAAACGTTGGATTGAAAATGCAATTTAAAATGGACAAGTTTAATTCAAAGCATTTTTATAATGGAAAAATTAACCTACACTATAAGGTTAAGAGAATCATAATTTAAGGAAAAATGGAGAAAATGGACCCATTTTCTGGCCCTAGAAACCGCATAACTGTTCTTCCCAATACAACTGTATACTGCACTCTAAAAAAAGCTGGGTTGTTTCAACCCAATTTTGGGTCAAATATGGACAAACCCAGCCGTTGGATTCAATTTTTAAATTACTTTTTTAACCCAACGTTTGGGGTTTGTCCATATTTGACCCAAAATTGGGTTGAAACAACCCAGCATTTTTTAGAGTGTGTGTGTTCATTTTGTGAGATTCTACTGATTGGGTTTCTGGTAAACTTGTGCAAAAGATGGTAGAAGTATTGTAAATATAAGGTTTATTAATCAGTGATTACGTTGTTTACAACTAGACTTATTTTTGTTTCAATTGTATAGGTTGAATACAATTGAATACAGTTGAATACAAAGGAGGCCTTTGTATTTTGTTCAATGTATGTTTTTCTTTTTGTCTTTTCCTTTTGTTGTTGTTGTTGTCATAAAACTCCAATAAGTGTGCAAAAAAATATGCAATTAAAACATTTAACCTAACAGCTGGGTCCATATTTGACCCAAAATTGGGTTAAAACAACCCAGTATTTTTCCGAGGGCAGTTATTTAGTTCTGAAATGCTGTGATTGCATTCAGCATGGAGGCTCATCTCTTCCTTAAAGCTGCAAGTTGAGAGTGTTTTCAGGTTTTCTGTCAGAAAAGCCAGCTGTGTGATCCAGCACCGGTTCCCGTTTTCCTTTGCTGTCCGGGAAAGTGCAAATCCCAGCGAGGAGGCTCAGAAACCATTCAAGCACTTTCCCACGGGACAACCATCTCAATTCACTGTGCATCAGTAAATCACCATCTGTGTCTTAGCGAGGCGCCAGGCGTCCGACGCAAGTGTGTTTTGCTAGTTTCAGCCTGACGTAGTTATCATTTTCACGTCCTGCGTCACGTTGTTTAAATAGCAAAAATGCATTGTGCCTATAGGCGGGTCCACAACGCGCGTACACTCTCCTTTTGCGCCGACGTCACGGCTACGTCACGGCTACGTCACGCCGCTAGCTGGAGGCAAACCAGAGTGAGAACTGGAGGCGGCCAATACAAACCAGCACAGATTCGACTACATAATAAGGAGCTTAAATTATTATTATCATTATTAAATGTCATCTTCTTGGGTTGTTGGGTTCTAGAATCGACGGAGTACAGGCTTCAGTTTGACATTTCATCGCATAATGTTTTCAAAATTATTGTGATTATTTGTGAATCGTCTATGATTGTAGTTTTGATTGATTGTGACTAGACTTTTTGAAGAACCCGGTAAGAATACGTAATCAAATACACAGTTAAAAACTGAATATGCTGTATCTGGAAACTTTATTTCAAGAAAATATTCACATAATTCAAATTGCACCGTAATGTCACTCTTACACCGTCGTCTTCTTGGTGCTGGATATGCAGAACCTCGGGTCGTACCACAAGTCTTGTACGTGAGCATTTATCACATAGTTATTGGCATCTAAATATTTATACGGCCTCAGTTTCTCTATCGGGTCGGTGCAGAAGTCAGGCACTCGACCGGAGGCGGCGTTAACGTTAATCCTGTCAGATCGTCCATCATTGAGTGAGTGTGTACGGGTCGGCCAATCTGGTTCCGTCCGTTAAAATTAACTTTTGCAAATAACAATCGTGGTCCTGGACAGTGAGTGAGCTCGCACATTAAGATGAAATCTTTTAAGATGAAATTCTCCAGTTATTGTTAAAAAACAAGCTAACAAAACTGGCAAACTAGCGTTAGTGAAGCGGCCAGGGGGATCGTTCTGCCTCCAAGCTCCGCCCACAAAAAAAAACGTCACCATGTTTACTAACTGAAAAGGGGTCTATTACACACACACTGCTTATTACACACACACACACACACACACACACACACACACACACACACACACACACACACACACACACACACACACACACACACACACACACAGATTTATGGGTCAGCTGAGTTTTGTGCTGATGAGGAAGTTCTTCATGACATCAGCGTAAACAGCTGATCAACAAACGTCCACATTTGTTGTACTTTCTGAAGTGTGTTAGAGATGAAGCAGGCTTCGCACATAACATGGCCAGATCCACAGCGGACCAACACCACACACAATGGCAGTTTGCACAATTTAGTACATCATGAATGGATTCTTCAGTATTGAGTCAAAGTCTAACAATAGCCCCTTTCACACAGCAATCCTGGTGAATTACCGTAAAATTACCAGAACTAACGGTACATACACAAATAAGCTGTTCTCACAGTCATCGGAAGTGATCTTTAAACGATATTTCGATGTCTGAGTGAAAGGCAAAAGGGGAAACAGAACAGTGTGTTAGCTCTTAAAAACACAAGACGCACATAACAGTAAAAACGAAGGCTGGGTCTCGAGCGCAACTCGTTAAAAAACCTACGAGGCGGCGGCGGCGCAACTGTCCAGATGATCATCTTATATTTAAATAGAAAAACTATTAAAAAGTAACTATTTTGATTGGCCCAGACTTCTTACGTCAGCGCGTTCTGATTATACCAGTAATCTTCATTCAGAGCACACTGGTAATTTACTGGTAATGTTACAACTTCCCTCACTGGTACTCAACTTCCCTCACTCATTCATATTATGAACAGCAGCTACGCTAATTATTTCCCATCTGCCTTTTTTGTTGTTATCTCGGGATGCCTGTCCCGAGATAACTCAAATAGAGTTCGTCAGCTCCAGTTATGTATCCAGCCTCTCATGGAGACTTCAGATGCCCCAACGCCTGTGATGAGACGACTCGACGCCTGTGAAGAGACGACCCAACGCCGGCGATATGTTATGCCCTAAATTTCATGATTAACTAACTGTATTTTGTATGTATATTTTTAAAATGCATTTTCTGTAAAAGCTGCTTTGAAACAATGTGTATTGTGAAAAGCGCTATACAAATAAACTTGAATTGAATTGAATTGAATTGGTAAATTGGCGAAACCATTTTACCGGTATTTGTGAAAAGGTCCTGTTCACACACGATCTCTTACCGGTAATTTACCAGTAAAGACTGTATGTGTGAAAGGGCCTTGATTACTGTACTACAGTTATAGGCCTACTGTAAAGTAAGTGCAGGATTATACTGTTATTTTTATTCTTATTTGATTCATTTTACTGTTCTTTATAACACCAGTTATTGCTTCTCATCTACAGCTTTATTCAGGTTGCATCTTTTACATTTCATAGCTGAACTTCAATAGAAAATACAGATTTACCAGCATATTAGCCATATTTCACCAATGAACAAAATACAGTTAGCCATCTCAGTAGCCGAATACTTACTGGAAACTAAATGTTGGAAATATTAACATAAATGTTTGATGAGTTAAAGTACTTAATTAGTAGTATACAACAATAAGCAGCGAATACATATCGTGTTAAAACGTTTAAAACCACACGCTGTAAAGAAACATTTCCTTTTTATTGCGACGAATTCCCGCCTTTCAAGAAGATTAAGTTGTTTAGTTTTGAGCTGAAGAGAATCAAGTTGAAATCCTTCTGTTTGATTATTAAACACACCTGACGAAGAGGTGTTTACTGGGAAACTGCACACACACACACACACACACACACACACACACACACACACTCATGGGACAGCTGAGTTTAGTTTCACTCTTATTACATCTAGAGCTGATAGAAGGTAGGCCAGTGTTGTTGTGTACTCTGGGGTATAAAGAGGAAGCGGTCCGTCACACATGATGTAATCACAGCTGATCAGAACCGCTACACCACCGCCTGACACTTGCACAATTAATCACATCATACTTGCTAAATTAATTCTAATCTGTTTAGTCAAAGTCTAAAAGTTCCTCACTTCGAGCGCAAAGCCTTTTCAGGCAGAAAACACAGAAGAACAATAGTGGATCCCAGTAATTATTCCAGTTCACTCGATCGTGCAGACTCACAACTCTTCTAAGGTGAACACTACACGCGTCTCAAATGTGAACCTGAAACATGCATGGTGTACATAGCTCTGTTTCGCTTCTGATCTCGGTGTGTTCATGTCAAACTCATGAGAATTAATGATCGTCTCATGATTGATGATCTACTCACACACACACACACACACACACACACACACACACACACACACACCACACACACACACACACACTAAATACTGTTTAACACCGTATGATCTGCGGTTGGGAAACGCTGCAGTTTTTTCCACACAGGGTTTCACGTCTATTGAAGCCACTGTGGTTTTGAGTGTGTGTGTGTGTGTGTGTGTGTGTGTGTGTGAGAGAGCAACTTTCCTCCAGTTTCTTGCGTTACATGCCGTCTGTTTACATAACAGTTTATCTGTCGTAGCTCCTGAAGCTCGTTTGGCCGTGTGTGTGACATCAGTGATTCAGTGATCCTGTGGAGCGTCTTTATAAAGCTTCTTTATGAATGAGTGTTTGATCTCAGGAAGCGTTCCACTTCCTCTCTTCGGTCAGCTTGAGGGGAACCAGTAACTGTGGCAACGAGACACGGGTGATTGAT